>JAVJIF010034110.1:0-153752 GCA_038442645.1 Agave tequilana
AAAGACAGAGACTCACCCACATCGATCCTGGCGGCCAGCCTATAATGAGATATACTCTGATGGCCGTCCGAGCAGATCCACGACCTATACAGGACTTCACCCTGACGACGACTCTTCGGGGAGTCTCCTGAAGGATGGAGACTCGCCCACGTCGATCCCTCAGAGCCAGCCTTTAATGAGATATACCCTGATGGCCTTCCGATCAGATCCACAGCCTATACGGGCGGGGAGTCTTCTGAAAGACAGAGACTCGCCTACGTCGATCCCTTATGGCCAGCCTATAATGAGATATATCTTGATGGCCGCCCGAGCAGATCCATGGCCCATACGGCTCTTCACCATGACAGTAACTCTTCGGGGAGTCCTGCTCGCACATGTCGATCCCTCGGGGTCATCCTATAATGGGATATACCTTGATGGCCGCCCGAGCAGATCCATGGCCTATACGAGTCTTCACCCTGACGACTCTTCGGGGAGTCTCCTGAAAGACGGAGACTCGCCCACGTTGATCCCTCAGATCCAGCCTATAATGGGATATACCCTGATGGCCTCCTGAGCAAATCCACGACCTATACGGGTCTTCACCTTGACGGCGACTCCGAAGAGTCTCCTGAAAGATGGAGACTCACCCACGTCAATCCCTCGAAGCCAACATATAATGAGATATACCCTGATAACCGCCCAAGCAGATCCACAGCCTATAAAGCTGTGAAAAGAATTCTTAGATACATTAATAACATAATTAATTATGGTTTATTTTATTCAAAAACAAGCACATTTGAATTATTGTCACATAGTGATGCAGATTTTGCTGGATGCAAATCAGATAGGAAAAGCATTAGTGGTACTTGTCACTTTTTGAGACATTCATTAGTTCAAGGTTCAGCAAAAAGCAAAACTCTGTAGCGTTATGATGTGAAACGGGGTATGCGAGTGAATCAGAAATCAGTGATGTAATAAATTTTGCTACATTTCACCAACTATTACGATCTTGGGTAGGAAAATACTTAAAACAAAAAATGCAAGATGATGGATTTAACAAAATGTGCAAGTACAAGTGTACACTTCTAAATCTAAAATATACTGATGCAATTACTCAGCTACAAATGCAAAACTTGTATAATCAATATTATGATCAGCAAATACAAGATAACAGACACACACAAACTCGTAGTATAGTGGCAACAAATCACCTTGATAAAATATTAGAGGTGGTTGTCAACCCACAAATAAATAGACCGTGTTAAAAAAAATTTACCTACTGATGATTACAGAGATATCTCGGACCCGTAGTAGTTGATACTGATGCGTAGAGCTCGTCGTCACGATCGAAACGATACCAAGATCGCCTGAATGGAGCTCGGATGCGAGAGTTATGACCCAAAAACGAAACCCATTCCTTAAGTTACTGTAGCTTAGCGGGTCGGGCGAGGTTGCTGTAGCAAATGGGTTAAGATTGAAACCCGAATCTGTTAGTCCCCCTACTTCATTGTGGGTTCGAGCTGGAATTCTTCAGAAAAGACCCGCTTGCTTGTTTCTTTGTTTTCTTCTTCCTGCAAGTAACCTATTACTCTTTCTTGCTGCAAATAACTTCTTCTGTTGGCTGCAGTGATCCAATTGGTTTGTTTGAAACCCAATTGATCTCCTGCCTTCTTTTGTTTTGTGTATTGGGCATGGGTCAGTTTAGGTTTTGGATTTGAAACCCAACAGTAATGAGATGAGGCGGCAGGACACAGGGTTACTCGATGTCGAAGTTGATGACGAGGAGTTGGGCGGTGGGTGGTGTTGACGGCGACGGGTATGTGGTGGTCTCACATTGTTGGCGGCGAGTGGTCTCGACCAGTGATGATGCAACGGAGAGGGAGGGAAGGGAGAAAACGTGGGAGTTCTCTGTGGCTATGAAAGGGAAAAAGAAGTTATGGGTTTTGTATGGGAGTAGGGAGAGATGGGTTTCTTGCTTGCTGTTGGAATTTTCAGAAAACACAGGAGAGATTTGGTGGCTTTTTTTTTTCTAGAACTTGTTTGCATGTGAAAGCAAGAAGGAGAAGTTGGATTAAGGTTTATTTGAAGGAGATTAGGAATAATCCTAAACACAAATTGAAGAGAAATTAAGTCTCACACAATTAAATTTATCTAAATTTCTTTATTGATCATTGTTGGTACAATAGGGCCTTTAGATAGACTTTTACAAAATTGAGTCCAACTCAAACTTAAATTCTTAATCTAAATAGAATTATAATCCAAATAAAAACTGAAAAATACAAAAAAAAAAAAAAAGAACGAGAGAAAAAAATCCTACTACTACTTCAACTTGGATAGGGACTCCTTGGATCCGTCTCTTCGGCTCTTTCGTCCCAAGTAGATGTTTGCATCACGTTATCTACAACTAAGGCGGAATATATTGCTGGCAGTGTTGCATGTTCACAAGTTTTATAGATGGAGCAAACTTTAATTGACTATGGCATTTTGTGTTCCACATCACCTATAATATGTAACAACACTGGTGCAATGAATTTGTCTAAAAACTCTATTCAGCACTCACATACAAAAACATTGATAATCTCTCTCTCTCTCTCTCCTCTCTCTCTCTCTCTCTCTCTCTGTGTGTGTGTGTGTGTGTGTGTGTGTGTGTGAGAGAGAGAGAGAGAGAGAGAGAGAGAGAGAGATAAATAAAAAATAAATAAAGATAAACAATAAAGAGAAAACAAAGACTAACCAAACAAAATTGTTGCTAACCATGTTGGACAAAGAGACACTCATAAGCTCAAGTGTGGCATAAACTTTACTCTCTCTCTCTCTCTCTCTCTCTCTCTCTCTCTCTCTCTCTCTCTCACACACACACACACACACACACACCACACACACACATGTACACACAAGCACAAGAACTTTCACAGTTAATAACATGGATTTATAATACCCAAAGACACCAAAAACATTTATTCTTATGTTTCCCCTGTCCTTTTCAATCAGTATTCATGATTGAAAAGCTTATCCACGAAAGTAAGATAAATGCTACCTCAAATGATAGTGAACCAAAAGGTAATAAATTAATTATTGAGATTGTAACCCCTTTCAGGGACTGCAACCTTGCTTGATCATTAGCCAAGTAATAAAAAAGAAGAGGATAAGGGAAGCAAATGTCAGAAAAATGTAATTATGTAGTAAAAAAAATGTAATTAGATCCCGATTCAATTACTTGGAGAAGAGGGAAGCACTAGGTTTCTGAACTTTCTTTCTGATTGGTCAAGAAGTTAGCCTGCTGGGGGTAGAATTTCTTCAGTTGATGGAGAAAGTAATCAGTCAGCCAAGAGAGAAGATAACCAATCAAATGCAAGTTGTTGAGCATTGCACATTGTGCAATGAACAAAAAAAAAGAATTCATCATGGTGATGTCTTAAATTGTCTGAATTTGCTTCACCAGAAAGGCCAAAATCACTTGAACAGATTCTACTGGAGAAACTGTAATTACAACAGAAATGGTCTTCCACAGCGGTTAAAACCCACCATTAAAAAGAAACGACGGCAATTCAAAAATCATCGTTTATCCAAGCGAAGTGAAAAAGCCACGGCGGATTTTAACCACCGTCAAAACATGACATTTCACGACGGTTCTAAGAATAACCACCATGAAATGTCTTTTAAATATTACGTGTCAAATCAAAGGTTTAACGGCGGTTCCATTGAGAACCGCCGTGGACTCTCGCTTTTAACGGCGGTTCTCAATGCAACCGATGTTAAAAGTCTAGACTTTTAAGCGGTTCCTAATAGAACCACTGTTAAAAGTCTACCTTTAACGACAATTGTATTAGAAACTGCTGTTAAAAGTAGACTTTTAACGGCAGTTCTATTCAGAACCGTCGTGAAAAATCTGTATTTTTTAAAATTAAATTGTTTTATATCCATATCCTTCTTGATTTACAAAATCAAACAGATACAAAATCTATATTCATATCCTTCCATATTTACATACAAAATCAAACAACAGATATAATACTATGAGTTTACAGTACTACCAGTTTCATTGATATCCAAATAAAATCAAACAATATCACAACAATTTACAGTAAGAACCTATTGTAGAGGATATTGATACACCAAAACTAAAACATTATGACTGATACATCAAAACTGATACTGATATATATCACAACAGTTTACAGAGGCTGAGAGCTGTTTCTGAGACAGCTACTGTGACTAACACAGCTACTGTAGAGGATATTGATACTTCCACCAAAATGAAAACATGCACAAAATCAAACAACCAAAAAAATGAGTTTAAATCTATTACCCTCTCCACGGAAAAAATTTCACAACATATTCCACCCATTTCTTCCCGAATTTCAACTAATTCCCATCTGTATAGTTTTTTTAATTATCAAACTGCAAATATATATACTTATTTGTGGTAGTTTTAATATATACTAACAAAAGACATAAATTAACTTTAAAAAAGAGGATTATATCTTTATAGGAATAGTATTCATTTGACTTGTGCAGATCTCACGCATAAATTGAATTATGTAGTATCCACACACAATACTATCAGGTTGTTGAAGATACTATAAAAATTGAAATTGTGTTAAGTACAATTTAAATTTAAAGTGATATCGTCGGTTTCTAATATAATTACTTGAATCCTCTTCCATGAAGTTTTTGCTTTTTTCTGATTGGCTTGTGAATCAAACATGAAAAGGGTCCTTTTCATAAATTTCAGAAAATAAACAAGAATATTAAATAATATTTTAAAATAGAAGTAATGAAAAAGATATATACAAGTATTAAACACTTATATATTAATTATTTGATGGATCAATTCTCGCACATCGTGCCGCAAGGGGTCAAGCCAATATACCATGTGTTTGTAAGGTTGATCGAGCACAAACTCCAATGTGCAGAACTATAAGAGAAAATCATATGAGAAATTAAATTTAATTTAACAATTAAATTTTAATATAGAAGATTAGTACTTACCCGTATTGTATGGTGTAAGAACTGGCCCTTGTCACCTAATAGCATCGTGTCCACGATATATCGGGCATTGTCGGCCATTTGGTTATCACATGTGTGATTCGATATGGACAAATAAAACCATACTGTTCAATTAAGCCCACTCCTCACACCAATCATATAAAGCTTAAAATTATCAGAAATTACCAAAAAATATCAAATATAAAACCTTTGCTATTTTATTTCTGAAAATGAATATAAATTAATGATAACTCACTTCATATACACAACAATACATGCTGCACTTATCTCCTGTCGGTCTGCGTAGTCCACAAAGTCTCTCTTTTCTAGTGCTATGGTTCACACTCGTACCCAAATACCTCGATTATGCAGGGTACTTCGATGATGCTAGTATCGTCTAACCTGCTCGTGGGGTAGAAAATGTCTCCGCTTCACATACAAGACATGTCCTGTATTCTTTTGCACTGTATCCTGACAAGTAACCATATGCTGAAAAATTATTGATTATCTAAAGTAATATAGCTCGGAGATTGAAGAATTGTTAATGATGTGCATCAAATACTTCTACACTTTCTTCCTACATTACCTTTAAATCTTCAATAAGAGGTGCCAAATAAACATCTATATCATTTCTCGACTGTTTGGGACCTGATATTAGCAATGATAATATTAAAAACTTGCGCTTCATGCCAGGGAGAAAAATTTAAATAGTCAAAAAACTGGCTATGTACCGTGTATGTTGCTCAAGTTATCGTGTGAGTTCATTTCATCAGTCGAAAGACCTAGCCGAAGATTCCTTCCATCACCCCCAAAAAATGAGATACTTCGAATTAATCATTTGCCATTGCGGAGAACCAGCCAGATGCCAAAGCATATTATCACTAATCCTCTCGTCTAAATGTCACATCAAGCTCTTCACATATTCTGCATTCTTAAACATATCTTTAAATCTAAGTATTACTTAAAAATACCATAAAATCTTAGATGAAATTTTATTCTTATTTTTTTGTGCCGATCCGCATCGCAAACTGGATAGCGCTCCAAACTTTCATAATCCTTTCGCTACAAAATACAATCATTAGGAGAAGCATGTATCCTTTCGTAATTTATACCTATGAAGCACATGATCTTCTTGGCATAATATGTACGGATCTAAATGTTCATAACCCTCAGAAAGCATTCTTCAAGAGTTTAAGGAAGGCCGTAAAACTCTGATCCACTCATTTTCCGTTTTTAAATTGTATAATCTCAACAGTGCAGACAATTTAGTGAATATAGTACAACCATCATATAAAGATTTTTCTGAATCATCTTTCAAGCTCTCGAATAAGTATGGGTGATCCGTAAAGTTTTCTTCGACATCATAGATGTCTTCTAATTGATCACCCTCACTACTATCAACTTCTTCACTGTCATCACATCTTCTATTATTTGAAATAATCGATCTATCTCTTTTTGCACTCTCACCATGCCATATCCGTCTTGTATAACTTTGATCAATCCCATTAATGATTAAATGATCTCTTAATATTTCAACTGTAACTTTATCAAGGCAATCATATCTTATGCACGAACACTTAATATGATTATGATTGTCAGCACACTTAACAATAAACTTCATAAACTCCTCTATGCCATTCTCATATTCGGGAGTTAACCTATTAGCAAAAATTCATTTCCGATCCATATTTACCTAGTGAGGACATCAGATAAAAAATTGAATTAATAACATACATAACATGTAAAGAGTTCAAATTGACAGTCTATAGAGTTCAAATGAACAACATAATACGATCCATAGCCATAACACACATGCACGTGCGCGCGCAACCCCCAACCCCCCCCCCCCCCCCCCCCCACCCAAAAAAAAAAAAAAAAAAACCACCACACCACCACCACACACACCACACACATCACACATACATTACCACCACACACTCACATACACCCCACATGTAAACACACCGGACTTGAGTTCAGAAGAGACTTTTACAAGCTCTTCCCCCATAATTATATTTTAATTTGGGTTAAAGTCATCAAATTAATATATTAGATTTATCTTCCAAGCAGCATTTCACAGGATTGTAACTTCCAAAATCCTAATAAATCTTAATAGGGTGTCAGAATATCAGTTGTCCATATTTACACTAATTCCATGAGTTACTCATAAAGCCTGCCTTGAGATTAAAATATAGGGCCCTTTTATAAGTTCTATAAAATCAGAATAGGCTTCCGCATAACCCATAACCCTAGCATATCCACTCATGTACAACACATTTATACATCAAAAGAATGCATGACGTATTTTAATACAGTAGACTATGATATTCATGAAGTTAGTGAATATATTTGACACAAAGGTTAGTAATCTAGAGGTCAGATACATGAACTCATGTCATCAAGCACATATCAGCAACCTTATCAGTTTTCTACTTGGTAGGATGTATACATGTCTTTAATTCATTGTCAACCTAACAACATATCTATTCAGTTCTTTCACATCATGGCAAAGATGACGCAAAAGGCATAAATAATTAAATAAAACAATAACTCAGCCAAAGTGGCATCAGTAGTAAAACCCATCGAATTGAAAGTGAGGACGACTTGAAATAGCAACCTAATAAAGCATGCAACATACTGTAACAGTCAAAGATATTGGCTTAATCAAGTAGGGAAGTCCTCTAGACAGTCCAAGTAAAAGACAAATGATTTGTTGATTCACTTCAAACAATCAAATTCACAACAATCCCTAGCATGCATCTGAGAGCAACACTCAAGTAGAACAACTTGGTGATAATAGTTAGACCAGACTTTCACATTTTGTTTCAAAGAAAATGTGAAAATCCTCAAAATTCAGAGCGAACCCATGATGACAAACACAAAATCTGAAAGTGAAAAGAAAAAAAAAAAATTTAATCAAATTATTGCGAGAACATTGAGAAGAGTACCAGAAGCAGTGAATCCTTCTCTGTGATCTCAGCCTCTTTCACTTACTGAGCAACAACCTAAGGAAGAGAGAAATTAGTGAAAGCAGAGAGAGAGAGAGAGAGAGAGAGAGAGAGAGAGAGAGAGAGAGAGAGAGAGATTGGGCGGTGGCTTGAGAAAAGATGAGAAGGCTAAGGTTAATTGGTAAGGGGCAGGGGCGGTTCATTTTAAGGGAGCTTTAGACGGCAGTTTTTAAAGAACTGTCGTCAACACTTAGAAGTTTTGACAGCAGTTTTTAAAGAACTATCGTCAAAACTTAGAAGTTTTGATGGCGGTTCTTACAGAATAGCCATTAAATGTCCAAAAGAAAACTACGCCTTTTTCATCAACTTTCAAAATTGCCACCACCTTTTGATTCATGTCAGTCGCAACTCCAACCGCCGTGGAATGGGCAACGTGGAATCCCATTTCTGCACTAGTGTGTAGTAAAATCCTATGCATAGACATCAATCTGTACTTATGTAGAGTTCCTGGAAGCAAACTCAACTTGAACAAGATACAGCTAAAGGAAGTGCAAATGAAATTATGTGAAAAATAATCTGAACTCAGCTGTGCACTTCTTGCATTGTGCTCTTAAATCAAATTAGCCCTAACGACCAAATTTTACATACCATCTTTGAGGAGGAAGAACAAGCAAACTCTTTCCAGACAGAAATCAAGAGAAAACACAGAAGTCGCGAGTTGTCAGGTGAAGTCCATAATCAAAACAAGCATGCTTGCTCCGCGAGCAACTTACACAACCACTGCCAGCTTGAACGAGACAGATTATTAATGGATATCAAGTCAAAAAACTATGTTGGATCAGCAAATATCTATCAGTAGTTTAACCAACTAATTAATCCAGCATGCAACAGTCAAATGAATTACTTAAGCATCACAGTACAGACAATTAGGTAGGTTTCGACATATTTAAGATCACAGGAAAGAACTTTGGCACTAGACTAGAAAAGTGAACTACAGACCTATGTAGCATTAACTAAAAACATCTCAGTTGCAAATAACAAACCTAAAGTAATGCTAAATCACAGACTTATTTGTAAGAAACAAATATCTAAACAACCACCTTAGTCTTCTCACATACCACACAACTGTGAAAAGGAAAACATGATGCTACAAATTTTTATTAGCAAGCTGACATGTCGTCTTTAACTCTTCCAGTACTGGCGTGATTTCAGATGATCGAGGATTTTGTGAAATTAACCAAAACAAGGAAGTTTGTTTGTTTTTTCCCTTTTAGAACATAGAATGGAGTAATAACAGTATATAATGCCACCATATCCGTAATATCTCTAGTTAATTATGCATATAAATATTTAATATTCATTATTATTTTAATTGTTATTATCCTTAATTATTAATAGTATATATTTTGTGTTGATTTTTTATAAATAGTAATAGTAATGTGAAGCACAATTCCTTCTCTCTCTTTTCTCATTTTTTACCAGCCCAAAGCCAAAGCCTAAGCCCAAGCCCAGCCTACACACAAATATTAAAAAAATGAAAATAAAATAAAATAACCCCAAGCCCAGCCCACTACTCTCTCCCCCTCTCCCTCTCTCTCTCTCAATATCTCTCTCGTCCTCCTAACACCAATCCTAGCCCGAAACCCTAACCTCCCTCTCCTCCTCCCTCCTTCCCAGGGTCGGTTCTAGAAAATTCAATGCCCTGGGTAAAATTTTAAATCGTGCCCCTAAATACACTAAATTGTGGATTATTCAAGGAATTTTCTTTTGAATAGGGGCCTGGATTGACAATCAATTTTGGACAATTAAGTTTGCGCTTTAGACTCAAATAAACTGTTGATACAACATCACCCAAAATTAATGACAAATTTTCACATAATGAGCTATAGAAAAATTTACAAATGAGACAACAACAAGATTGGAGCCATAACAAGTAATAATTTTAAGTAAATGGAAAAAAAGAGAAGCGGGGGAGTGAGTGCCAGCATCGCCCTATGAGCTAATGAATTGATGATCCAATCTAAATTACATGAGAATATATAAATTATATGCAAAGTTGATTTCAACAACTTTTAGCCCCATTTTCTTCAAAACACGAGGTAAAATGAGACTATATTGGGTTGCAATTGACATACTCCAGCTTTGCCACCCCTACCATTATCAAAAGGAGCCCTGTAACACGGAAAATGACAATGCGAAAGAGACATGATCATCTTTCTAGTCATATCTTATTGGTGACACCGTAACTTTGACTGATCACTTCAATGATCTAGGTTGCTCCTGAGTAGCCTCTTGTTCATCTCCATTTGAATCTGGGGAATTCTTATATGACCCATCAGGCTTTTTACAGTCATTTGATAACTTAACCCTCTTTTCCTGAATGTCTGTTGAACTGTCTGGAGCTCCACCTTGCGCTTTATTGTCCGTCTCTGACCTTTCTTGCAACATTTATTCTTCATCAAAGACTATATCTCCGCTGATAAAAGCGCCCCTTGTCTCTGAATTTCAAAGTCAAACCCTTGACTCCTTTGTGAACCCGATGAACTTCTTAGATTTGAACTCTAATTTGTTCCTTTTCTGACTATCAACCGAACTATATGCCTGGCAATAAAAAATCTGTTAGGTTAAATAATCCACATATTCTCCTCGCCATATCTCCTCTGAGATCTGAAGATTAACGGCTATAGATGGTGACCTATTTACCAGATAGCATGTATGACTCATCACCTCTGCCCAAAATCCTTCTGACATGTCAGCGTGTAACCTGATAATGCGGGCACGCTCTTTAAGTGTCTGATTCATGCGCTTTTCTACTCTAGTTTATTTTGGTTACCCTGGAATACTCAACTGGTGTTGAATGCCTTCACCTGCCAAGTAAGCATTGAAATATGCGGAGGTATACTCGCCTCTATTATCGGACCTCAAGACTTTCATCTTTCGCCCCCTTTAAGTTTTCACCATAATTTTTCACTCCTTGAACTTCTGAAATACTTTTGATTTCTGCTTGAAGTACACCAAAACTTTCCTGAAAAAATCATTTATGAATGTGACATAGTACTTAGCATCTCTAATGGATAATACTGGTGAAGGTCCCCATACATCCATGTGTATGAGATCTAGCAAGCCATTTGTCATGTACTGTGAAAGCCACTCTACGCTGTCTACCCATGATGCAAAATTTATAAAGACCAAGTTTGCAATATTTGATACTTGCTAGAGCACCTTTGTTGTGTAGAATTGAAGACATCGCTCCCTAATATATCCGAGACGCATGTGTCAAAATCTTGTAGTATCCTCCTCCATTGTTGTTGAAGCGTTACCTACAATAACACACTCAATCATCTTGTACAAGTTCGTTGATCGTTCTCCTTTGAGAATTGTCACGGAACCATTAGTAACTTTAACGCCTCCATCTGCACCCAAGAACTTGCACCCTTGAGTTTTTAAAGCTCTCAACGAGATAAGACTTTTCCTAAGATTGGAACGTGTCACACGTTCGTGATGGTTCGAATATGTCCATCAAACATCCTTATACGGATGTTACTGATTGTCAATTATCTTGCACTCGATATCATTACCCATCAGGACAGAGCCTCTTTTGAAAGGCTTTTATATGCTGAACACTCTCTTTTTGGCACATGTGGTATGTGTACCAAAGTCAAGTAACCAAGCATCTACGTATTTTCCTTTTCCTGACTGAGCTGTCAAGACATCACATGGATTCTCATATACTTCTTCAACAACACCAACTTGTTCTGACTTTTCATTGGTATTAGCCCGATCAGAATCCTTACTGCTTTTCTTCTTCAGCATCTCCTTGTATTTCATATAATTTTTCTTGATGTGTCATGATTTCCTGCAGTAGTATCAAGCAAAACAACTAGAAGCATCTGGATTCTTTTTGGGTCCCTTACTCTTTGATCTTCCCTTTTGACCCTTGACAACCAGTCCTAAAGCCTCCTTGTAGAATATGCTTTCTTAATCAACTCGTTGTTCTGAAGCATCTGTCGGACGTCTTCCAATTCTAAGGTTTCCTTATCATACATGATAGTGGTTACTAAGTGGTCATAACTTGATGAAAGAGAAGAGAGAACAGAAGAGCTTTATCTTCTTCTTCTAACTTTATCTCCAGAGCCAACAAGTCGCTCAAAATTCTATTGAAAGCAATTAGATATTGTAGAATAGGTGTACTTTTCTTCATTCGAAGGCTGTATAACTGCTTCTTCATGAAGAGCTTGTTTAACAAACTCTTCGTCATGTAAAGGCTCTCCAGCTTATGCTTCTTCATGAAGAGCTTAGTTGACAAACTCTTCATCATGTTAAGGCTCTCTAACCCACACCAGAATCAGCAGTTGTCTTCTCATTCATGACGTTGTAGAGGACCTCATCTGATAGGTATAGTATAATCATCGCCTCTGCGTAAAAATAGATGTCATTCCACTCACTATCCTCCATCTTAATGTCTTCTCAATACCAAGCAGGGCCTTGTATGCGCCCTCTTTCACGAGCAATGACGTTACTCACATCTTTCACAATAAGAAGTTAGTCTTTCCGTCGAATTTCTTCACCTCGAACTTGGTTGTTGTGGTTGTCTTACTAGCCATCGCTTTGATACTAATTGTTATAAACTCAAAAACACTTACCCTGAAATGCTAATTATTATGAAATACCGACACAACAAGAGAAAATACCGGGAGGACTCGGCAACAGAAGCGTAGAAGTGATCTACCATTAGTAAGCAATAAAGACTAATCACAACAAAACACAAGAACACCAGATTTAATGTTGTTCGGCAAGAGTGCCTATGTTCACGGGGAGGATAAAAATTATGTTGAAAAAAGAGAAGAAAATACAAGAGTTACAAGAATATATCTCTCTCACAATTCTCAATGGTGAAAACTTAATTTTCTTTTGACTTGCTTGACTCGCCTTCAAAGGCCACCCCTAAAGGGTATTTATACTCTTAGGATCATCCTAGTCCAACATCGATCAATAGAAACAGTACTGCCTTAGAGAAAGAAGAAAACTCGAATCCAACTCGAATTGGAAACAAAACTAGAAAAGAAAAAGTCAGAACCGCCATTAGTCGACTATAGTGATTATAAGTCGACTAATCCTACGCATTCGTCGACTATACTGATGTATCAGTCGACTACCTGAGATCCTCACTCTCTGTTGTTGTGCGCAGGACAACAATCCCTCTGAGGAATCCACCAACCAGGCGGAGACTGATGCGGCCGGAGATGTAACCACACACGACAAGAACAGAGAACAATAGGGAAAAGCAATCAACATAGATTTAACGAGGTTCGGCAACGTGCCTACGTCCTCGGGGCAAGAGAGATTTTTATTGATTCAACAATCAATTACAACTTATTCCTTCTTCAAGGAATTTTCAGTGGGGATACAATACATGAGGGCTCTAGCCCTTATTTATAGCCACAGAGTCCCTGGGTTTTAGGAAACCTCAGTTGGATTCGATCCCAACCAGAAAAGGAATCCGAATCTATAAAGGACAGCAGAAAAAGCGTCTGTCGGTCGGTCGACCGGCAGCCGGTCGACCGACTCATGCCATGGTCGACCGTGCGGTCGACCGGACCCAAACGAGAGCAGCCTGCTTTCAGTCGGTCGACCGGGCGGTCGACCGTTTCATGCCACGAAACGGTCGACCAGGCGGTCGTCCGACATACTCTTGTGCACGTTGTGCACACCGGTCGACTGCCCAGTCGACCGGTTCCTCCTCCGGTCAATCGAGCGGTCGACTAAGGTCATTCTAGGCCTGCTACACGTGCCGTTTCTCGCTCCCGTTGTCTTCCAATCTCTGTGCTATCTTCCGATATCTCCTCTATCTCCTCTCTCCCTACAATTCTCTACCTCGGTGAAGATTTCTCAAATCTGAGCCGATCTCCAACGAACTCCAGTCTATCACCTGGCGAAATCGACACACGATCTCGGTAAAATCAACACACGATCTCGGCTTGAGCGCTCCGGACGAAATCGACACACGATCTCGACGAAATCGACACACGATCTCGACGAAATCGACATACGATCTCGACGAAATCGACACAAGATCTCGGCTTGGAACCTTTAGCTCAACTATCCAGCTGGAATGCATCATACATGCGTTCCCATCACTTTACCTTAGGAGAAATATCATACATGCCGATCACCGAATGTCTTCTACTCAGCAACTACATGACCTCACGAAGAACACATCATGAGTCAACACTGACTCTCCAACTGACTGGCTCTCTCCAGTCCACATGTCTTCAGCTGACGGTCCAACCAAGTCTGAGTAGAGCACACTGAACACCATCATCGGCTTTAACAAACTGGATGCACACCCCAACCATGCAAGCTTAACCATCTTCTCACTAGAAGATCAACTGTTCATCGAGATCATAATGCTTCACCTCTACGTGAAGTCTAACTCTCCACCTCTACGTGAAGTCCCAATCAACTTCTCGAGAACCCAAACAGCTTCATACGGGTTGCATCACCAAATGTGGCTGTGCCTTTACGGCTGCCTACGTACCTTGCCCAAGGGATCAAGCCAACCGTAATTCATTGTAATGAGCTCCATCAAGCTCAAGCACCTGTACCTGAATCTTCAGCAGCGAACCTATCTGGCTGAGTCATATGAACCTCCTTACTACCGTCATGGAGAACAACGACCTTCAACTTGAGCTTGTCGCGGTCACAAGCTTGAGATTCATGCTTCTTTACATACGTGTGTGATTTAACCTTGGTTCCAATGGCTGCAAACAATTCGACATTCTCAGCAATGTCTTCAACCTGTTCAGTATCAACCCTGGCTACATGATCTCCACCCGGTGTCACATCCGGTGAAGTCTTTACTGATACTGAATTAACTGAAGATGGTGGAGTAGCATCAACCTCCACCCGCTACGATACTTCCTTGGTCTCCGTCCTCTCCACCTGTTGAGAGACGGTAGACTTCAACACTAAAGTCTCATCAAACGCGACATGCCGACTCAACACGATCTTCTTATTTTCGGGGTTCCATAACTTGTAGCCTTTCATATTTCTCTTGACACCCAAAAACACAAACTTCTTTGCTCGCGGATTCACCATGTCATTTTGGCACTGAAGTAGATCGGACTTCTAAATTCCCGCAGCAAACCATGATCTTGAGCAGCTTTCCCAGACCAAATTTTCAATAGAGTTTTACCTCTTATCGCAGTCGATCCATTTATGAGATGGCTAGCGTACACAATCGCCTCAGCCCAAAATAATTTGTCTAATCTTGCATTAGATAACCACCGATCTTCACCAGTAAGGAACAGTTTACTTCCTTAGCCAACTTATGTATACCTTCTGTGAAGTAAGTCCCAATATCAGTGTTCTGGCCAAATCGTAGGAATTGGTTCATGTATCTTTCAACATTACCAATCTGTAGCTCTTTGATCTTCCTACCTGTCTGCTTCTCCATTCTTCCTTTCCACTTCACCAACATATCTAGTGCTTCACACCTTTATCTCAAGGGATATATCCAACAATGCCTAGATAAATTATCAATAAAAGAGACAAAGTACCTGTGACCTCCAAGCGATGCAGTCTTAGCAGTCCCCAAACGCTTTGTGAGCACAATCAAGAAGACATTCTGAGCGGTGAGTACTGGTGCTGAATTTCACCACCTTCTTGTCCAGAACGCTGTGTTTACTCTCCAAGTTACAGGTAGCAACACCTTCCAATGATCCCTTCTTTGTAGGAGCTTGCAAAGACCTTTCACCTTCTTGTCCGACCTTCACCTGCTAGACCTTTGTGTAACCATCATCTGAAGAACTAGAAGTCTCCACCTGACCTGTAACCGTACTACCCTTCAAGTAGTAGAGATTGTTCTGGCGGACGCCCTTCATCACCACCATTGAGCCTTTGATCATCATGAGAACACCATCTCGTATAGATATCACAAGACCCAATGCTTCCAAAGCGCCAACAGAGATAAGATTCCTTTTGAGTTGAGATACATGCCTCACCTTCTTCAGTTCTCGTACTATCCCATCAACCATCTTGACGCAGACTGTACCTATCCCTTCTATATTACACAGGTGATCATCACCCATGACTGTGTAACATCCATCTAGCTTCTCGAAACTAGAAAACCAGGCCCTGTTTGGGTACACATGATAGGTGCTCCGGTATCTAAGATTCACTCAGTATTATCTGAGTAATCAACAGTAGTAGTAACAGAGAGAAAATACCGATGAGTCTGAATCTGATCCATCCGCCTGTGGGAGATTTGCCTCAGTCTTTGACTCCATTTTTTACCTTTGGCCTTCAGGCAATTAACTTTCTAGTGCCCTACATCCTTGCATAAGGCACACTAATTCCTCTTCAGATCTCTGAAGCCTGATGTGGACTTCGATCTTCCCTGATCATCTCTTCCCTTCTTATTGGAATTCCTGCCTCTTACTGCCAATGCCTCTGTTGTTGAGTTCCCTGAAGAAGACAGTCTATCCTGTCTCCTTGCTTCATAACTCACAAGAACAACAAACACCTCACTGTAGTTAAAGGATTTTCTTCCATTGATCAATGTAAGAGTAAAGGTCTCATACTCTTCCCTAGGAAGAGAATTCAATAGGATTACCGCCTTATCCTCTTCATTGATCTCCACATCCACATTAATTACATCTGTAAGAAGCTTCGTGTAGTGATTCAAGTATTCATTGATGGAGCATCCTCTTTACATCTGAAAACTATAAAGCTTACTCTTCAACTGTAACCGCGATTCTATGCTTTTCGTTAGATACTTCTTCTCCAGGATCTCCTACAGCTGCCTCGCAGATGTCTCATGCGACACATGATACTTGATGTCTTGTGTCAAACACAGTGTTTTAAATATCGGATATCGGCAATATTTCGGTCGGTAAAATTATATACCGGATATATATCGCATTATGGTGCTAAATACCGGACTCAAATCGGACATCATATCAGATGAAGAATATACATGTGATTGCCTACATAAATCATATGAAACTACTTAAATTAAGTTTAGAGTCATAAACTCATATGGAATAATTACTTTTTATAATAGCTCCTCAAATGCGTCACATGGCGATATATCGGATATTTTCATCTTAGATATCGGCCGATATATCGGCCACGTGGCGATATATATCGGCCCATATCGGTCTAAAACGATATTCGGTAAAATTTTATACTTATCGTATCGTTTTAGATAAAATACTGATATCTCGGCCGATATACCGGTATATCGGCTGATATTTAAAACAGTGGTCAAACAAGACCTGTCAAGCCATACGCCGTTCTGTTCATCTTGTTCCAATCTTCTTCAATTGTTGATGCGCGCTTTTTCTCTAACCGTAGAGTGTCTTCGAGGTTTGATGCCGTTAGCGCATCCATCACCTCACACCTCCATATACCGAAGTTGTTCGTACCGTTGAACTTCACCACATCAATCCTCAGCGGATGTGGATTCATGGATTTTACCGATGATGTACCTTCTCTAGCCATCTTCTCAACTGATTCCTCAAAGCAATGCGGAAACAAACGGAGTTAGATAAACAAACTAGATAAAGACAAGATCTTTACCTCCACGCGAAACCCTCGAAGAGTTTCCGAAGCAATCTACTCCTCCAAATTAATTCCTCGAGCAATCTACACGCTATTTTGAGATCGACACACGATCCCACAAACAGTCCCAATGTCGCTCCGAGATTGACACACGATCTCCGCCAAACAGCAACTGATGCCCTTGGAATCAACACACGATCCCACGACTAACTTAGGATGCTCTGATACCAATTGTTGTACGCAAGACAACAATCCCTCTGAGGAATCCACTAACCAGGCGGAGACTGATGAGCCCGGAGATGTAACCAACACGACAAGAACAGAGAACAATAGAGAAAAGCAATCAACACAGTATTTAACGAGGTTCGGCAACGTGCCTACGTCCTCAGGGCAAGAGAGATTTTTATTAATTCAACAATCAATTACAACTTATTCCTTCTTCAAGGAATTTTCAATGAAGATTTTCAGTGGGGATACAGTACATGAGGGCTCTAGCCCTTATTTATAGCCACAGAGTTCCTGGGTTTTAGGAAACCCCAACTGGATTCGATCCCAATTAGAAAAGGAATCCGAATCTATAAAGGACAGCAGAAAACACGTCTGTTGGTCGACCGACCCATGTCACGGTCGACCGGACACAAACCGAGAGCAACCTGCTTTCAGTCGGTCGACTGAGCGGTCGACCGTTTCATGCCACGGTGACCGGTCGGTCGACGGCATACTCCTGTGTATGTTGTGCACACCGATCGACTGCCCAGTCGACCGGTTCCTCCTCCGATCGACCGGGCGGTTGACCGAGGTCATTCTAGGCCTGCTACACGTGCCGTTTGTCGCTTCCTTTGTCTTCCGATCTCTGTGCTATCTTCCGATGTCTCCTGTATCTCCTCTCTCCCTACATCTGTTGCAAATTAGTTGACTAGACTACAAAGTGTAAGTTGACTACTCTGTACATAAGTAGACTAGTCTAGTTGATAAGTCGACTTGTTATGTGGACAACTCCTTAAGCATTATACGTGCATGTCCATCTCTCTCTAAAGTTTGTAACACCTCCACCTAAACTTGAGTTCTTCTCCAATGAATATGAGACACTCAAAACACTAACACACAGAACATAGATGATATCTCAATGAGTCCAGATAAACGTACAAAAGAGTTACGACATTATCCAAGTCAAAAGAGTGGGTGACTTATCTGATTCAAGCCAACTGCATCACCTAGCCCAACAACAGCGAGCCCTCTAGTATACTGGCATGAATGGCTAGCCAGATCGAAGCTCTCTCATCATCTGATACAACCAACCAAACTTAATAAAGCATGACTAGGTCAAAATAGTCCTATTTGTTGTGAAGAGCAAAGACAAAAAAAATGCATGTTGTAATATTTAACTCAGCAGATACATGAAGCTGAAAGATAACATCAAAAACTAGTTTGATAATCTGCATTATACGCATCAGAAGTCCAAACACTTGGTACCGTCAATTTGCAATTCAGTAACCCTTGCACTTCAACATTTGTTTCCAATAGTTTGTGTAAATATCAGTCAGTATGCAGTGAACTTGAACAATATAGAATTTGATAATATGCCCTTTCTTAACTGAAGACATCATATCTATATATGTGCCTAATTATAACTTTTACTGAAACATCTAATTTGCTTCCACCATTTATGCCCCAAACAATAAAATGTCATTGTTCTTACAACTTTGTTTTTAATTATTCCATCCAAACAAAAGATGACCGGTTATATGTGGATGACAGATCAGAAACACGAGGTATTTGTTTCTAACTATTTTCAGAATAAATTTGGCCAAAGCATTCTCATATGTCAAGGTTTCTAACATATGTCAGAGCACGTTCTACATTTTTCAAACCATTTCATTTACCCCAAGGAATTGATTCTAAAATGATTCATCATGAAGGCAGAGAAGAGAGACTACCTGCAAGCAAGCAACAAAACAACCTTTTCTCGCATGACATTTGTCCTTCAAGGTTCTTTCCTGCAATACGAAACATTAATATATTACCATAGTGCATCATATGCAAATTCAAAAAGAATATTTCTTTTCTATATGTTCTCATAGACAAGAGACCAATGTTCTAAACATCGAATGTCAGCCTAATATCGGCAGACAAAATGTAAAGTCAGATTGCAGAGATCAGGGAAATTTCGGGAAAATTTGCTCAATTTCGGAGGTCATATATATATATATATATATATATATATATATATATATATATATATATATATATATGAGAAAAATGTATATCAGCCCGCGGGCTGAGAGAACTCTCTCAGCCTGCGCTGACGTGGCTCAATTTTGCACCCCACTAACTTGCGGCCCGCTTATCGAAAGAAGTTAAATTACCAAATACCCCTTATGAAAAGCTACTTTTTCGGTAAAAGACAGTGAATGCTGCTTCTTTAATTTTTTTTATCTGATTTGATATTTAATGATTTTTAATATAGTCGCAGTACTTATGAGAACTGCTACCACGGTCACAGTCTTTTTCTGAGGACTGCTACCAAGGTCGCAGTCTTTTTCTGAGGTCTGCTACCAAGGTCGCAGTGTTTTTATGAGAACTGCTACCACGGTCGCAGTCTTTTCTAAGGACTGCTACCAAGGTCGCAGTCTTTTTCTGAGGACTGCTATCATGGTCGCAGTCTTTTTCTGAGGACTGCTACCACGGTCGCAGTCTTTTCTAAGGACTGCTACCATGGTCGCAGTCTTTTTCTGAGGACTGCTACCTAGGTCGCAGTCTTTTTCTGAGGACTGCTACCAAGGTCTGCTATCACAGTCTTTTCTAAGGACTGCTACCATGGTCGCAGTCTTTTTCTGAGGACTGCTACCAAGGTCGCAGTCTTTTTCTGAGGACTGCTACCAAGGTCTGCTACCAAGGTCGCAGTCTTTTTCTGAGGACTGCTACCAAGGTCGGTAAAAAGTTGTGAGGGAGGGTATTTTTAGAAATTACAATGTTGAGGTGACTGGCATTAAATTGGGCGGGATTTTACAGGATTTTGCCCGCCAAAATTATTACAGATGTGGGGCGGTGATGTTGCCACGCCCGCAGGCTGAGAAAACTCTCTCAGCCCGCGGGCTGAGGTACAGTAAGCCCTATATATATATATATATATATTATATATATTATATATTATAATATATATATATATAGTATGTCCTAAATGTCCTAAAACATCACATATATAATATCTCTATATACATAATTAATAAGTTATACTACCAATAATTTTTATCTAATCACATCCAATAAACATAGTTAGCTTCCAATAAAAATTCAAAAATGTCTTAAAAAGCTTCATGATGACTAACTACTAACGTTAACATCAACAAAATGTCAAAGCCTCGTATATTGCAGATAAGCATTCATTCAAAAGCGAGAATCAGTTAATGGTGCCTAGTTCGAATTAATTAACATAAGATTAACGATGTGAATCAAATTAGGAATGAGCGAGTAGTTTTAAGTAGAAGAAACGGGGAAGAGAACTCACATTTGAGATTCGTGAGGAGTCGTTGGATCCAAGAGCTCGCCGGAGCAGAATCTACGATGAAGGAGAGACGAGGGGCTCGTCGAAGCTTTGGTAGGGCTTCCTGCGTTCTCGTCTCCTAGGTTCTCGTCGGGGCTCGGCGGGACCTCGTCAGGGCCGGCGGTGCTGTCGGGGTTTGGCATCGCTTCCTTGGTCCTCATCGAGGCTCGCGGAGGAGATCAGTCAAAACTCGCTGAAGGTTATCGGGGCTCGTGGAGACTCGCTGAAGGTTGACGAAGGTCGTAGAGGCCTTGTCGGAGGTCACTCGAGCTCGTATCTCTCTCTAACCTCCTCGTTTCTCTCTCGCTCTCGCGATGAAATTAAAGCTGCGAACAAGCCCTAATTCCTTCTCTTCTCTTATAAAATAGGGTCGGTTGAGTTAATGGGTTCAAACCAAAAAGGAAAAAATAAACAAAATGAAATGTCAATTTCGGCCGATTTTTGGAACCCCAAAATCGGCCGAAATTTCGGAAATTCACCGAAATTTCGGCGACAATAACCCCATTTTGAAATTTGAAATGGGAAGCCGATTTCGTGTCGGCCACATGAATTTCCCGACATTTCGGCCGAAATTTCTAAATGTCGGCCATTTAGAACATTGCAAGAGACATCTCCATGAATACTGTTGTTGAAACAAATAGTTGTTACACAAGTGAGACAAATCACAGTTTTTAGACAATGGAGAAAGATCACAGCTGTTAAATAAGTGAGACAAGTCACAAAGACAAGTGAACTCCGTAGAACTAGCAAGAAGCCTGAGAGCATCAACAGCCCTGAGTGCATATCATCTCCCTACCTTTTTAAGCCAAAGTGGTAATAAAATATGTTTTGTGACAGAGGAGACTGGCATGTACTACTGCATACAAAAATTTGCCGTGACATTCTTGACCAATATTAAGGGAATGTATTGTTAATACACAATAAATTCACATTCTTTAGAAGAAGGAAAAAAAAGAATCCTTTCAGCACTTGTTTCTCCAGAGTCCAGACTCAAAGGTGAGAAGAAAACATAAAAGAGCATTGTCACAACACTACCTGAGAAGCTTACAAGATCTCTTACATTGATTCTCACCTCCTTTATAACGATTTAAGAAAAGAAGAAAATCAAAATCAAACTCCAGTGATCCAATCACACAAGTGAAATTTCCATGATCTACTGCCAGATAACCATCAAAGCATAACTTCAAGAATGGTTAAGAACATGGGACTCTTGTAAGTCCCTTTGAATCTCGTAGTTTAGTCACCAGAGCTCTTCTTCGATACAACAACTATTAATTAATTAATACTTCTGGATTCTAGTTTTGAAGAAAGTGGTATTTCCTACCTACATAAATAGTATAAGACCCTTTCCCGATCCTCAAGGGACACACTTGAACATATGACATTAACCACCTCTAATCCAATCATACTTGAAGTTTAGACTCACCCTTGTTCATTGACAAAGCTGGATTCGGAGTTCTCTTTCATTCCAAGGCAGAACTTGTATCCATGCGCTTCATATTCGGATGGAGTTCGCCCCCAGAAAGAGAGCCATCCCTACCCCCTCACGTCAATCCCACAAGCCTCTTATCCATTCCCATTCTTACTCGATCGCCCCGGGGGGTAATGACAACTTCCACCGTAATCGAGAACAGATCGGCCACAACTGCAAGCAGAGAGTGATCTAAGAACAGGAGTAGATAAATGGGGAGAAGGAAAGAAATTGACTAAATTAAGAGGAAATTAAAAAACTTACCCTTGAGGAAACAAACCATGGAGATCCTCGAGAGGCAGCTCACGACAGAGGGGCTTGAGGGGATCAGAGCATGCAGAAGAGGACAGGCGAGAGAGTGGGAGAAAAAAACGAGAGAGGCGGCGAGAGAGAGTGAGAGAGAGGTGAGAGAGGGGCTCGAAGGAGGAGGGAGAGAGAGGTAGGGTTAGGACAAGGGGCTATCGCGCATTGTGAAATAACTTTTAATATCGGTTCGTTAAAGAATCGACGTTAAATATTAAGAATACACATCAGTTCTAAAGAACCGACGTGGATTCTTTTACTTTCATGTGGGCGCATTTCGAAATAACTTTGCACGTCGGTTCGTTAAAGAGCAGATGTTAAATATAAAGATTCCACGTCGGTTCTGTTAAAGAACCGACGTTAAATATAAAGATTCCACGTCAATTCTTAATAGAACCGATGTGTAATCATTTTACTTTTTCCGTCACCAACTCTTATACTCCATATATTTTCAAAATTGCCACTGCATATTTATACACGTCGGTGCTATGTTCAACCGACGTGAAAAGAGTGACGTGGAAACCCAAATCTGTACTAGTGAAACCAAAGAAAGAAAGTGAGCTACTTCACAGAGGCAAAAGACACGTGGTATGTCTGATGTGGTATTAGCTTAAGCTTCAAAAAGCACCATGAGTTTACTAAAGAGCACATGGCAATATTGGTTATAAAAAGATTACAAAGCAACATAAACATCGGTGGCCCAGTATTTGTCAAAGTTGACTAATGTCATTTCTAGACCTTGTTGTTCTTTCATATTTAAATGTAACAAAGACATTCATTAAGGAAGTAAAAGTGGAGATGGAAGGTGGAGAAACTACGTTGGTAGAGTTATGAATGGATTCCACCAACATGCAAAAAATGCACTAGCTTTGGACATGAGGAGAATCAATGCACTACAAAAGAGATCTGGAAGAAAAAATAGCAGAATCTGGGAGGAGTCAGCAATCCAGATACAAATCAGCACTCAAATGAGGAAAAGAGGGAAGCTGAAGCACATTGGAGCCAAAAATCTGCACAGATTTCTCCCCCAGTATCTGACATCTCAGGGAACTCAATTCCTGATGTAAATATAAGGGTAGGACCAGGACAACAGGGGATAAACAGAGAGAAGGAAAGATAACAAGCTGGGCATGAGCAGATTGAGGGAAAACATGATGTGCAAAGACACAAACAGGATACACATATACAGAGGTTGCCCACACAGGATGTGCATGTGAAGGGGTGAATATATAAAATCTGGCCAAGCAGTAAGTGGTGCATGTACAAGACGCACAGAATGTGAATGTTGCGTATGCACAGGATGTGCACATTCAGGGGATGAATGCTCAGAATCTAGAGCAAGTGGAGAATGCACATGAAGTGCAGAATGTTGTGCAGGGGGGCTTTGCATGAAATGTGCTTATACAGGGTGGGCATAGGCAGCAGGGGCATATCCATGTAGGGGGAGTAGCTGAGATGCAAAATCAGGACAATTTGGTAGCTGCTCTGGCTATTAGCAGCAATGCTGAAGCTTCCAATGCTGATATTGTGTTCTCTGCTAAAGTAAAAGTATCACAGGCACAACAAGAACTGAAAAGCAACACAATAGATGCGTGGAACAGACAGTGCGATCTTTTGCGTTGGAGAACTTCGCCTCGGCTGATGCATCCGAAGATGAGGACTTAGAGCAACCCAATTTTCAAATCTCAATGATAAATCCAGAATGGGAAAGGCTAATGGAGGATTTAGCAAACAAAAAAACATCTGCAAAAGGGGAAAAGAAATGTAAGATACAAGGGAACAGGAGAAGTGAGAGGTTGAACAAGGCTGCAAGGTGATCCAGTTTCTAGCCTTTGTTTTCCTAGCGGAGTGCAAGTGTGAGTGGGGTGCAAAAGTCCGATTTTGAGTGGGGTGCAAAAGTCCGATTTTGCTTCGTGTATGCATATCAGAATATCTATTTGGAGTTCGTGGGCAACAAGGGAGACGAAGCATCAACAGTTAGTGGGCAAAAGGGGGCTGAAGCAATGTAACAGTTTCTGTTCCCACATTAATTGGAGCAGAGAGTCAATGGGAATGTAATTGTAGTTTGGGTTGTAAAAGGATAGCCGGATGTACAAGTTTTTTAAATTTTGGCTCATGGAGTCCTCATGTAATTATGTACCTTTCAGTTATCATGAATATAATGTTTTTACCTTTCAAAAAAAAAAATGTAACAAAGAACGAAGGGGAAAAAATAGACAAAGAGGAACAAAAATGGAAGGACACTGAAGAAATAAGGGGGGAGGGGGTTAGAGAGAGAACTCTAATTCAAGAACTAATGAAATCCTAATTCTATGTTAATAACATCTTTGGTAGCCTACGAAAAGGTGGTTAATTCTATTTGCTTCTTTGGCTTATATTGTGTCTCATAGGTGGAAGCAGAAGCAACTCATTGTGTGATCTTATTATCTATTCTCTAGGCTATTTTGAGCCTAAGGAATTTGGAGTCCTACTTGGCTAACATGAGTTTAAATTGCATGCCAGAAAGTAGGCTTTATATAGAATAAAACTAGCTTTTAGGTTCTATGTCAAAGTCATCACTTGCTGAATAGGGATTTGGCACAAACAATAGAGAGTGGATATCTGATTAACAACCAAGGAAAAAAAAAAAATCTTGGGCAACTGTCTTAGTAGCTTCTCAGCACATTTTTATCGGTAAACTGCTTGGTTGATGATGAAGTTTGGAGAACTTTAAGTCAGCATGGGGGTCAACCATACTATTTCTATGTGCATAATTTCTCCACATTATATTTTTTATGAGAACCAGTAGGGGTGTGCATCGGCGCGGTTCGGTCCGATTTTCATCAAAAAAAAAAAAAAAAATCCAGATCGAACCGCACCACTTAATTCTTCAAACCGAATCGAGCTGAAATTTTCGGTTCAGTTAAGGTTCCAGAGTTCGGTTCTGGGGGGGGGGAGCAGCGGGCTTCAAGGCATGTAATTTTTTGAGTGAATGAGAGAGCGGGTAATTTTTTGGGTGAAGGAAAGAGTGCACGTGGAGAAGAGGGGTCTGCCGAATTCCAAACCATTGAACAATGCTCTCTCTTTCGGGTAATTTTTTTAGTTAGAAGAGAGTTCGATTTAGTTCGGTGAACCAAATTCAAATAAAATTCGAACCGAACCGAACTCCTCAAATCGCACCGAACCGATGGTTCGGCGCTGTTCGATTCAGTTTTGAGATTTGTCCGAACCCATGCTCACCCCTGAACTAGCATACAAGATTTCACATTGCATCTCTGTCATATGCAACAAGGACCACCAGAGGAGAGGAAAAGAGGAAAAGGGAAAGTAGGAGAAAACGAAGAGGAAGATTAAAAGAAGTTAAAAAAGGAGAAAATTAACGAAGAGGAAGATTAAAAGAAGTTAAAAAAGGAGAAAATTAATTCAAAAAATTTTCGAATCGAACTCCTTATCAAACCGCACCGAATCGATCGGTTCGGCACGGTTCAGTTTTGCGATTTGTTCAAACCAATGCTCACCCCAGGACTAGCGTGCAAGATTCCACATTGCATCTGTCTCATATGCAACAATGACCACCAGAGGAGAATCAAAGAGGAAAAGGGAAAGTAGGAGAAACAGAAGAGGAAGATGAAAAGAAGAGATAAAAAAGGAGAAATTTAATAAAAAACTATTGTATGGGCCCCACATTTGATATGTTATTGCCCCATTGCCCCTGTAACTGCATTCAAACACGGAAGAGAAAGGGAGGGAGGAGGGTTTCATTCAAGTTGTACTTGGGTTGATTTGGATCTATCTTGGCTGGCCGACCAACTTATAAATCCAATTAGGCCTGTTTGGTTTGCTGCAAGTGGGAGAAAAAAACATAAGTGGAATATAGAGAGGAAAATGTGAGAAAAAAGTAAAAATTTGAGATTTGTACAAGTTTTCCAGTGTTTAGTTGTAATATGGAAGTATAAGTGAAAAAATATATTGTATTTTTCGGTGTTTGATTATTAATATGGAAGTAAAAGTGAAAAAATTGATCACAAAATAATCTTAAAATAAATATTAATTATGAACTTTTTAGACTATAATTAGAATGCAAGTGAGATTTATATGATCACAAAATTAACTCTTTTGAGTTATAAATTTATCACAAATGAAATTTATATGACCACAAAATTAATTGTAACACCCTACAAGTGAAAAAATAATATTGTAAAAGAGATGTAAAAGAGAAAGGAAAAAGAATTTTCTTATTTTCTTTTTTCAATTCCAAACAAACACCAGAAGTGGAAAATGAGTTTTCCCACTTCTGTTTTTTCCCACTTTCACCCTGAACCAAACACGCATGTGTGTATAATTTTTGTGTTTTTGAATGGTATACATCTTTTGATAGTGCAGTTGATGCAAAAGCAGTATGGAAAAAGAGGGTCAGAGGAAGAGGGGCAAAGCATGAGAAAATAAAGAGAACAAGGAAAATAGGAAAAAAATAAGAACTATTCTCATTACCTCGCCACAGCTACTGCTGCCATTGCCCCCACCGTCTTCGTTGTTGCTCTTGATCAGAGAGGAAGAGAAAAGGGAGTTGACTGGGATTTCATCAAGCATCAAGTCTTGGTCAGTGTCAAGTCTTGGTCGGTGCTAGATCCATCATAACCCAACCAAACTTACCTTTTAGTTTAGGTCAAGCAAGGCAGAAGCAACACCCAGAACATTTACAGAAAAAACAATAGTTGTAATCAATGTTGAAAAAGCTACCTTCATGGCAAAAAAAAGATAGCTCGTAGCAAATCCCTCTTATGTGCTTTGCAATGTTAGCTAAGAAACAATATAGTTATTGACGCAGAAGGGGGAAGCGAAGAAGATGATCAACGCGGGCTAGATCTCTTTCTAGCGCTGACGAACCCTGAAGAGATCTCCAGGTAGGAGTAACTACTCGAATCCACGAGCAAGAATGACCTGAATCCACGAGCTAAAAGGAACAACTCAAACCCACGAGCAAATATGAGAAAAAACTCTAAGGTTCATTGATAAAAGTTGGATGACAAAAAAAAGAGTACAAAAGGTCTATTTATAGGCTTACAATAAATCATATTCTATTTATGAAACTAAATTCAAAATAAAAAAGAAATTTCAAAATAAAGAAAGTGTAAAATATATCAGAATCCAAATTTGAAACCCAAAATAAAATCCTAAGCAAACTCAGATACTATGTTACTTAATAGGGTTGTCGACAACATTCAGTTATCGACAGCCAAGGGAAAAACTGACGGACTCTTACTTTCGGAAAAAGCCTATCAACAGTCCAAAAGAAGGGCTGTCGACAGGTCAAGTTATTTGGCCTGTTGTTTGTCTTGCCTTGTTCTAGGCCTGTCAATAGGTCAGGCCCGGACCCGACCCGTACCATATCCGATTAGCCAGGTACAGGAACAACTGTTTTTTTACCTAAGACTCATTTACCCATTTACAACCAAACAGGGCAGGTATGGTTATACTTAAATCATATCATTCACATAAATATCTCATCAGCTGCCCCAATATCTCCTCAGCTGCCCCCATCTTATCAGCTGCCCCAGTATCTCCTCAGTTGCCCCCATCTCATCAGCTGCCCCTTCTCCTCAAGCTGAATCTGGTACTCCTCCGATCGATGACAACGAGAAGTAGTCCTTTGTCTTAACCACCCCATCCATCGTCAGGCCCGAAGGAGATGATGAAGGAGAGGTCGATGAGGTTACCACCGTGGCGAAGTAGTGATCAAATCCACACAAGGAAGAAGATGAAGGGGAAGAAGGGATTTTGTTGGGTCGATTCGGATCTGTCGAGCTCCGTCCAATCCCATTCAATGGCATAATCCATCTAACCCTAATCTCTCTCAAGTTTCTTGCTTTTGATTATGTTTGATTTGGTGTTGTGTTCTATATCTAAGTGGGTTCATCTGCTGTTATGTTTGATTTAGTCTTGCATTTCTTATCTAATTTCTCTGAAAGCTTTAGGAAGATGATAGGGTTTGATATTGGTTTCCCATCAATATTCTTATGAGTTTTCTATTCACTGAAAGTTAAGTTATATTCTGATGTATTATCCATTTTGTTTTTGCCTTGCATGAGGGAGAAAGTGAAGAAGAAGGGGAAAAAGAGAGGGAAAATTCAGATCCAAGTAAACGGATCTGGACCCACGGGTATAGCGGGTCCGGGTATGGGAACCTACCATATAGACCCTCGGGTACACGGGTCGAGTATGGGAACCCCTTGGGTAAATATGTCCGGGTCTGGTACCACTCGTACCGCCCCGAACCCGGCCCATTGATAGGCCTACCTTGTTCTTTGGTCTCTGTAGAGAAATATAAACCCTAGAATTGAATTGATTGATTAACATAAGAGAAGGTACAAGGTATATATAGAAGACAAGGTAGTATATGGGTATATAAGTAATAATCAATAACCCAATACTAATAACTAATTTTAACACTTTTTCTTAAGCTGGAGTATAGAGATATAACATGCCCAGCTTGTTACATAGATTAGAAAACACCTGAAGTGAGACAGCTTTGATAAGGAGATCAGCCAACTGCTTTGAAGACGGTGTGAACTGGAATGTAACCACCTTCTTTGTCCAAGCATCTCTGCTAAAATGACAGTCAATCACAATGTGTTTAGTTCTTTCATGGAATACAGAATTCTGAGCAATGCAGATAGCAGACTGATTATCATAATGCATAGGCATGGGCCCAAGCTGTCTGAAACCAAGCCCCATTAGTAGATTTTTTAACCACATCATCTCGCATGTCGTATGAGCCATAGCTCTATACTCAGTTTCTGCACTCGAGCGAGACACATCTTTCTTTTTACTCTTCAAGGCACCAGATTTTCTTCAACAAATATGTGACACCCAGTAGTAGACTTCTTGTCGCCTTGGTCACCAGCATATCCTGAATCTGAATTCCAAAAATGTGTACATGCCCATGTTCCTTGTATACTAACCCTTTTTTTGGACAACTATTGATATAAGTCAGAACCCTTATCGCAGCTAACCAATAAGTCTCTCTAGGCTTAAGCATGAATCTACCAAGTACCCCTATAACAAAGGTTATGTTTGGCCTAGTAACCGTGAGATATATCAACTTTTCAATCAATTTTCTATATCTTTCTAGACCATCAAGTGCATCACTGTTATCAAACCATAAATCCACATTGGCTTCCATTGAAGTGGTAGCAGGCTTGCATCCTAAAAGACCTGCTTCCTCGAAAAGATCCAGAGCATAGTTTCGCTGAGAAAGAAGTATACTATATTTTTGATGTGCAACTTCAATTCTCAAAAAGTATTTTGGACGTCCCATATCCTTAATCACAAAATGACGCTTAAGATACTGCTTAGTCTCCAATAGCCTAATTGAATCACTACCAGTCAGCAAAATATCAACATAAACAGAAAGAATTATGATGTCAGACTTTGTACGCTGAACAAAGGCAGAGTGATTTGAATGACACCGGTGAAATCTAATAACAAAAATGATAAGGCTGAACTTCTCAAACCACACCATTGGACTCTGCTTGAGTTCATATATGGCCTTCTTGAGATGACAGACTTTTGTTCCCCCCTGAGCAACATAGCCTGAGGTTGCTCCATATACACTTCCTCCTAAAGATCCCCATATAAGAAAGCGTTCTTAACATCCAATTGGAACAATGGCCATGACAGGTTAACAGCAATGGAGAACAGAACGCTGATAGAATTCATTCTGGCAACTGGCGAGAATATCTCAAAATAGTTGATGCTATATATCTGAGTATAACCTTTGGCCATGAGTCTGACCTTATATCTATCCACAGATTCATTTGGACGGTACTTTAAAGTAAATACCCAGTGACAACCAACAACAACAGTATCTGTTGGTGCCAAAACCAACTCCCAAGTTCCTCTGAAAGCAAGAGCTTCCATCTCCTCATCCATAACCTACTTCCAAGCAGGTACCAATAAAGCCTCTGTATAAGACCTTGGTATAGACTCAGAAGAGAATGATAGGGCAAACTGACAATAAGTAGGATTAAGATGATCATAAGAAACAAAATTTGAAATGGAATGATCAGTGCCAGATCGTTTACCTTTTCGAAGGGTAATGGAATATGAAGATCAGAGGGAAGATGCTGATGGTGGAGGAGGATGACCGTCTACTAGAGAAAAGATACCCAAAACTGGTTCAGAGGCAGGAACCTTTGGGCGATGAGTGTAGAAATATTTGAAACCCTGAACTGACTTGGGTGCAGGGGAATCCTGAGTTTCTACTGGCGGTACTGACGAAAAAACAGTAGAAGCAGGTGCAAGCAATGGTACAGTCGATGACAGAAGAACAGTTTCAGATATATTGATAGGAACCTGTGGAGAGAAATATGGAACAACCTCAAAAAACCGTAACATCAGCAGATACTACATACTTCCTGGTGGAGGGATTATAACACTGATATCTTTTTTGTGTTCTAGAATACCAATAAAGACACATTTTATAGATCTAGGAGATAACTTGTCTAGCCCAGGAAACAAGTCCTGAACAAAACAAGTGCAGCTGAAAACACAGAGAGTCATATGGAAAGGTGTTTTAATAGGAAATAGACAAGAAAAAAGAGATTTTTTTATCGAGAACAGAAGAGGGCATTCTATTAATCAGATGACAAGCACTTAACACAGCATCAGACCATAAATATTTTGGGACACTCATGTGAATTATTATGGCTCTAGCAACATGCGGAATGTGTCTATTTTTGCCTTCAACAACTCCATTTTGTTGGGATCTATAAGAACAAGAGGTCTGATGCATAATCTCATTTTGGAACAAAAAATAGATACATTTTTTAACATTTCAAGGTATTGTCAGTACGAAGCACATGAATTGAAGTAGAAAACTGATTTTTTTATTTCATTAAAGAAAAGTTCAATAACACTGAAGACTTCTGACCTCTCTTTTAGGAGATAACAACCAAGTCATGTGAGAGAAGTCATCAACAAAGAGCAAAAAATATCTAAAATCTTTAATGGAGGATACACAACTAGGACACAGACATCATAATGGACCAACTTGAATGTGGAACTATTATAATTATTGACTCGACTCTGAAAGGTAGCACGATGATGCTTACCTAACTCACAAGACTCAACCTAAAGAAGAAATATAGGACTCAACAGGAATAACAGACGAAAGCTTTTGCACCGAAGGATGACCCAAGCACCAGTGCCAAAGTAAAACTGGATCAAGCTGACCTGCAACTAAGCCAGTAAGGGTCACTTGATCGTCCAAATAGTATATGCCTCGCTCATGTCCCAAACCAATCATCTTTCCAGTCGACAGTTCCTGAAACACACAATGAGAAGAAAAAAATATTATTTTACAGTTATTATGTTTAGTAAACTGGCTGATAGATAAGAAACTAACAGAAAATCGTGGAACATATAAGACATCAGTAAGGGTCATGAATGGAGTAGCTTGAACCCCATTCTCTAATACAGCAGAGTACCATTAGCAATTTTAAAGGGGTGGACACGTGACAAATTTAATAAAATAAACTCTTGTTCAGTACCTGTCATATAGGATGAGCGCCAATGAATATACAAAACGCCTACGCCTACAACAAGTAGTTGGATCCATTCAACTTTACTGTAGTCCCCAACATTGTCTTGAGAATAGAAGTCTCAATCATCAGAGAGAAGATCATAGTGGAGGAGGAACTTGTAGTCTCAGACATAATAACCAATAGATAGATCACCAGAAATAAAAAATAGTAGCAAGAAATAGCCAGTAAGTAAGAGAAACAAGTAACTTATTACCAGTTAGAGGCAGAGACGGTTAGAATTGCATCAAGAAAATAGTATCTCAGCTTGAAGTAACCATATCGATGTAAAAATCTGATTTTTAAGCAGTAAATAGATCAAGTCTCACCAGAGAAATCTTGTAGAGCATCCAAATAGCCAGATCAGATGTAAAAATCTGATTTTTAAACAGTTAACAAATCAAATCTCACCATAGAAGTCTTTTAGAGCATCCAAATAGCCAGATCAGATGTAAAAATTTGATTTTTGAGTAGCTATGACCATATCTGAGACCTCTAGAGAAGACAAGAGGGGGCGACACCTCTCTGGGATGGTGGAAGGAGCGGCCCTATTTTGAAGTATGGAGGAGAGGCGACACCAGAAGGGGCAGCACTGTACTAGAGGACGGGCAACACCTTTTGAAGGGTTGGAGGTGGGAAGGTGATGTTTGAGAAGGAAAATTTTGAGAAAAAAGTGGTGGATTTTACGGTTAAGGTTTACCTTGCTCTAATACCATATAGAGAAATATAAACCCTATAATTGGATTGATTGATTAACATAAGAGAAGGTACAAGGTATATATAGAAGACAATGTGGGTATATAAGTATACATGTAACAACCCAATAACCCAATACTAATAACTAATCTTAACAATCTCCTACATCAGTTCCTCCCTCTTCAAAAAAACTCGCCCTTCAGCTCTTATCACTTTGATTGCGGGAAGTAGGTGAAGGCACCATTTTCTTTGTAGATCTTGTCGTCAGTGAAATTGGTCTAATGGCAACTCTCTTTGATTGCGGGAAGTAGGTGAAGGCACCATTTTCTTTATAGATCTTGTAGTCGGTGAAATTGGTCTAATGGCAACTCTCTTATCCTTTCAAGTAAACACATATATGTTCTCCCTTCCTCAATGGGTAGCATCAACATCATATTGCCACGGTCTTCCCAAAAGAATATGGCACATGTCCATGTCAACGACATCACGAGTAACAAAATCTTGATAGTGTCTACCAATGGATATAGAAAGCCTTGCTTGATCCACCCAATATCGTTGGGATGATGATGCGACTTTGTCTCTAGTTTCAAGTGATCCACAAGTGCTCTAGAGACAATGTTCTCGCAACTTCCATTGTCAATGATAAGATTACAGGCCTTATCCTTGACGGAATACCTTGAAGAAAAGATTTGATGTCTCTGTGTGGTAACAGGGATCTTCTGGCTGCAAAGCACTTTCTAGATAACACAAGTGACGTGATCGCCATGTTCTTTGAGTAAATCAAAATCCTCCGACTATGTCTCTATTAGCACATCGTCTCCTCCATAATCGTCCATATTGACTTGTCTTCTCTTCAGACACCATTGGACTTGTCCCAGTTCGCCATACCTTGTAACCCTTGCCAACCCGAGCTTGGTATAAGGATTGTCTTTGCTCTTTGCGATCGCGGGGGTTGTTGGTGTCGATGTAGAGGCTTTTGGCCGGTGGCTGTACTATTGGTTGACCTGTCGTCGTGGAGCTCGACGGGACTCCGTCGTCTACCACAGGCTCTTCGATTGATAAAGGATAACTGGAAGGTGAAACTCTGCTTTATAACCTCTCTGTCTTCATGGCCTTGTTTTGGGCTTCATCGACAGAACACGTCCTGGATGGCACCACGTTCCTGGATGGGTTAGTTTAACCCATGAGTGTACTTTACAGTCTGCTGCTCCTCAGTCAGAGATAAATCACATCGCGATGCGAGGCGATAGAACTCCTCTGTGTGTGCCAGCATAGTCCTCGTACCTTGCCTGCATTGCCTGAATTGATTGTAGAGGATCTGTTGATAATCGGGTGAAAAGAATCTACCTTGTAGGAGTTACTTCATGTGCCTCCATGTCATCACAAGTTGCATTCCTTGACGCCTTCGTGAAACTTGCAATTGATCCCACCATGCGACTGCTCTCCCCTTGAGCTTGTACACTACAAATTTGACTTGTTTCTCCATAGGAATATAAGCCATGTCAAAGAATTGATCCACCTCGTAGATCCAATTCAGAAAAGATTCAATATTTAGATTCCCTTTGAAAGAGAGGAAGCCAACCTTCATCCTGTACTCGTGAGAATTTGGGTATCCTCCTTCCCTACCATGATTAGGATAAGGGACCTCAGCCTCCCTGTTGGGATTAAGAAACCCGCCTCTCCTATTTGGATTAAGATTAGCGAATCTCCCATACCTTCTGTACGCTAGGCCATCTTCTCCAAAGTCATCATACTGATAATTGGGGTTGTTGAACTCCTCATCGGAGAATTCATCAATTTTGGGATGTCATAAAAGGTAGTTTGGTGGTGTAGGATACTGATATGGATGATATGAGAGTGGCTGATTTGGGTATGGTGAATATGATGGTGGTTGATATGGGGATGATAGTAACAAGGGTGGTTGAACTGGTGGTGGGTGAATTGGAGTTGATTGGTTTAGTGGTGGAGTTTGTGGGCGAGGATTGTCTGAAGGAGGTGGAGGATGAGGATTACCTAATGAAGGTGGAGGTGGTGGTAGAGGATTGTTCGATGAACGTTCACGCCCGCTTCGGTACTCACATCGACAAGGCCTCGATCATCGAATTTTAGAGATAACCTCTTGATTTCTTGGAGTAGAGTGTCCACAACTGACTCAAGAGCACCAACTCTCCCTTCAACAATGCCTACTCTCGTGGAGAGGCTGGATTGCTCTTCGTCGTCTGGCCATTGTCGGAGCGTTTGTCAAATCTCTGATACCACTTGACGTAGACGGTGAAGCAAGAAAGACGATTGACACGGGATATCTCGTTCTAGTGCTAACGAACTCTGAAGAGATCTTCAGGTATGTGTAGCTACTCAAATCCACAAGCAAGAACGATCTGAATCCATGAGTCAAAAGGAATAACTCGAATCCACAAGCAAATATGAGAAAAAACTCAAAGGTTTATTGAAAAAAGTTGAATAATAAAAATAAAGAGTACAAGAGGCCTATTTATAGGCTTACAATAAATTCTATTTCTATCTATGAAAACTAAATTCAAAATAAAGAAAGAAAGTTCAAAATAAAAAAGTGAAAAATCTATCGGAATTCAAATTTGAAATCCAACATAGAATTCTAAGAAAACTCAGACACTATGTTATGTAATAGTGTTGTCGACAGCTGAAAGGTATTGTCGACAGTCAAGAAAAAACTGAGGAACTCTTACTTTCGGAAAAAGCCTGTCGACAGATCAAGTTATTTGGTCTGTTGTTTGTTTGCCTTGTTCTTTGGTCTCCAACATCAGTTGTTAACTATTTTAAAACAACATATATTATGTACATTTTTTTGTAGCATAGCAGCTACACTACGGTATTTCAATTTTTTTTTCTTATTACTTGACTTAAGTGTGTAAGTAGAAGCTTTCTTAACATCGTAAATCAATGAGCTAAGACTTTATTCTCTCACGAGTAATGATGCCTCATCTATAGTGGTCAGTGATAACAATGAAACCTTAACAACCCTGAGTTGTAATATTTGACAGTGAGCCCTAATCTTCCATCGAGACAACTTGTTTTTTTTTATTTTTTTTATAATGAGCCCTCTTTAACACTGATGTAAGCCTCAATAGACACTAATGAGGCCGGTTACGAAGCCTCAACGACCAATTTTCAACTTCCACGCTCCTTGAATTACAACATTGAATATCAGTGAACTATAGTGTTGTCGAGGCGCCAAAGCACACTACGAGGCACAAAGAACCTGATGTGCGTGAGGTGCAAAGCACAAACAAGGGGCAGCGCCTTACTTCAGTGAGGTACTATTCTTTTTCTTTTTCTTTTGTTAATTTTAAATTTTACTAGATTAAAGGTAAAATCACAAGATACACAACAAATAATATGTTAACAATTAAGAATATTAATAAAACAAGAGTAGTGTGCACATGTATCACCTTTATCTACTTAAAGATCAATTTAATAGTATAGTAACAAATTATCAATAAGTATTATGAAATATTATAGTCAAACAAATCACAACAGAGATAAACAAGTCAAGTTCATTTCAAAGATCACAACACAATTAAAATAACAATCACATATTCATAATGTTAAATAAATCCAAAAATTACAAGGGTCACAAGTCACTGATCACATGCCACAAACTATTAATTATCTAAACAAGTCCATCAGACAAGACATCTAAAATAATATATAAGACATCTAAGATAAATAGATACTAATAATATGACTATTGCGACCTATTTCAGCACTTTTGGTCCCAAATAGGCAAGTCACTACGAAGTGTGAGCCTTGCGCCTCACACAATGTGCGTGCGCCTTGCACCTCACGGTTGAGAGGCATAACCAGGCGTGCACCTTGCCTTCATTGGGGCGCCATGAGTGCGCGTCGCATCGCCTCGCACCTCACCAACGATCGCCTCGTTGCTCTATAGACAACATTGTGAACCATAGGTTCACAAGGTCAGCTTTTTTTTTTGTTATAATAATTGTGTTAAGACGCTAGATTAGTTATTGGTTTAGAACTAGTTTTACAGATTGTTATTCATTTCTTATGGTTTTATATATGTGTTGAGGTTTTACTTTTATTTTTTATTAAAAATATATGTAGTGGCGGTTTTTTAAAAATATTTCAGAATATTTTCCTATTCACTATCTTTATTTAGAAATTTTTTATTTATTTTAAATAAAAATCACATAACTCACTTTATGCTACACTATTTATATTTTTATAGCTATTAGGAGATGGAGTGCTATGTTTTAAACTATTGCTACTTTCAATATTCGTTGTAATAATCCCAGTTTTTCAATGAAAGACACACATTTGATTCAAAAATAGAACGAATACTTTGGAGTGATTTGTCGAGGGCAATAGGGCTATTAAAATTAAGGATCGATCTACATGAGTTTAAGTTCAATTGGATCAAGGTCCAATAAAAATGTGATGTTTGTTAGTTATCAGGTGTGAAATTCAGGATCCAATATAAAAGAGATCCAATAGAGCAGTTTGTGATCAAAACATAAAGTGATGCAATCAAAGTCTTTCACCAAAGCTTGTTTGGTTTGCTGTAAGTAGAAGGAAAAAATGTAAGTCGGAAATGAGAAGGAAAAGTGGGAAAAATATAGAAAATTGAGATTTGTACAAGTTTTCCGATGTTTGGCTATAATGTAGAAGTGAAGTATATTGTGTTTTCCGGTTTGGTTAGTACTTTGGAAGTGAAAATGAAAAAGTTGACTACAAAATTGACCGCAAAATAATATTAAAATAAATATTAATTATGAAGTTTTTTTTGGACTGTAATTAGACTGCAAGTAGGATTTACATGATCACAAAATTAACTGTTTTGAACTATAACTTATTATAAGTGAGATTTACATGACTACAAAATTAACTATAACACCCTGCAAGTGAAAAAATAGTAGTGTAAAAGGGAGACGTAAAAGGAAAAAGAAAAAAGTGTTTCCTTATTTCCCTTTTCTGATTCCAAACAAACACCGAAATGAGAAATGAGTTTTCCTACTTCCGCTTTTCTCCACTTCGGTCCCTACAAAACACACAGTGTTGGTGGCTACAAGAGCAGAAAATACAGAAGGAAACGGAGAAGGAAAAGCACAACAAGAAAAAGAGAAGACGCCGAGAAGGAAAGAGAAAAGGGTTCTTTCAAAAAGGTAGCTCTTGATTCACTATTTATTTATTAATTGAAAGTTGAAACCATGATTGTGTCTTTTGTTAAATTAGATATCAATTAGATGGCTTTTCTTTGATGATCAAAACACTCTTAAAAATTAAAACAAATTTTAAATTCATTTTAAAATAAAAATAGTAATTAATTAATAGTTTTGTCAGCGGGTCATTGAAGTTGGCTTGTCAAGGACAACATCTGAGGAAGCATCAAAGTGATCTCATAGATGATTATAGAAACTCAACTGGGTTTTTCTATTAAAAATAAAGATATTTGTATTCTGTAATTGACAACAACAGGATGAAGAAACTAGACATTTTTTTGATAACCTATGTTTAAAATTAATTTATAAGTATATGCACCTATATATAATGTAGCACAATGCTATATTCTTCAGCAGAAATTATATAAAGGACTTGTTAGCAAATGAGCAAAGTCATTAGATCAATTTTAGGAATAGAATATTGTAGATATCGTTTTTCATAATACTCCCTAAATATTTCAGAAATTACATTAGTTCACCAACCCTTATATTACCTCCAAAAAATTATAAATGTAGGAACTCTTGGATATTAGGGTATAGTCTAAACCTATGATTTAGTGGTTTTGGGTAACCTTATTGTACTGGTCAAGAATTTGACCCTCACAGGATGATGACACGTGTACAAGCAACTAAAAGTATCAGCACTTCAGAGTCATTCCAGAAGCTGCTCTTCGCCCCGATGACACTTCCACTTAGGTAGCTCTAATGCTCTCAAACATCCCGGAGCTCTCCCCTTCCAGAGACTTCAGCTCCGTATAATATAACATTGGCAACATATCATCCATAATCTCCACCTTTAATTACACTGCGACAACAGATCATCCCTGATCTCCGCCTTCAGTTACACCGCGTCAACAGCATCTCTGATCTTCGTCGACAATTTCGCAGTCTGATCTTCCTCCATGTTCATAACATGAAACACCATCCAGCCTTTGCAGTTATGAACAGATGCAAGATTCTCTGCATGCAATCCCAACAATCAAGCACCAACAATCACGGTTGTTACAACAAATCAACACGTGTAGATCATGCGGCTACGAGGATCACGCTTGTACCATCTGCCCCGATGCACACAGATCAGATCAAGTATAAATGGACCTTCTCCTCCAGTGAGAAGAGGTACCTTTTCTCTTGTACAAAAAAAAGCTCGGCACTAAGACTCTGGCAGATAATCTCTGTAAATTCTGTAACCTGTGGATTATAGTGGATTCTTCTCCCCGTGATTTTTCCTGATTTAAGTTTCCACATAAAACATCTTGTCTCTTTTTGTGATGTACCTTATTTTCTTTCACACTCTTAACCCCCACTCAACTCTTCCCTCGCTTGTAGTGAGGATCGATCATCCGATAGCCCGTGGCGGAAAATCTCTAACATAAACTGGTAGTTTCATTGATATCTGAAGTCCAACCAAACCCATCCTCAAAAAGTCTCTCCAACGAGCCATGGCCCCGAAGATGTAGCCGACCACTGGTCAACAGACCACCTTCAAAGGCAAATACATTGCCACTGCTAAAGACATCATCCCTCAGAGCAGCCTTAACTTCAGCCCCATTGCGAAAGAGACTGTCTCTGCACCTTCGCATGAGGTAGCCGAAGACATTCACTTGCCATCAATGTACGAAGCTCAACTCCTCCAAATGTTCACTAACATGAGGGAGGAGATGACGAAGCAGCAAGCCCTATTCGACTGCGAGAGTAAGTGGCGCATGATCGAGAAAATGCGGCCCGTGAACACCTTGGGATGAAGCATTTGAATGACCAACTCCTCGCCCAGATCACGACCCTCTAAAACGCCCGAGGGCCACCTCCATCACCAGAAAGGCCCACTGTTACCGAGGCCCTACGCAGCTTCTCAAAGCTGGAGGCGACACAAGTCAGACTCCCTAACTCCATCAGAACAATCTGACGACGGATCGAGTACGTCACTTCCCCGCACAAGGGAACAACACGATCAGACTCGGAGGAAGATCAATGAATTCATCCATGTCCAACATCTAGACAATCTTGTACAAAAGTGAGTCAAAGAAGAATGTTGCATTACTGCAGACTCAGAGCTATCACCACCGATGCATCCAGTTGCCCTTTCTCTGAGGGCATATTGGAATATGAATTTCTCAAGAAGTTCACGATTCCAACTTTTAATTTCTACTCCGGTCAGAGCGACCTGATCCGACACCTCCGCCAGTATCACGATAAGATAGTGACTCATACAAGAAATGACTTCATCTTGTGTCGGATCTTCCCCTCTAACTTGAAGGAAGTAGCCTCAGATTAGTTCTACTCTTTTCCACCAAGATTGATCCGCAACTTTGAAGATCTCACCAAGTTATTTCTCACTCAATGCTCCTCCAGCCAGAGTTCAAGCAAAACAACCGTCACTTCCTCTCCGTCAAGATGAAGCCTTATGACAGCCTCAAGACGTACATTGGCTACTTTCAGAATCAGCTAGCCAAAGTACACAACTGCAGCGAAGACGCATCCGCTCTCGCATTCATCAGTGGGCTACGGTTCACCCACCTGCTGTACAAACATCTGGTGAAGTACAACATCACCGGTTGGAGCGAGGTCCTGTACTGAGCCCAACCGTATATCCACTTGGAGGAAGTAATGAAAAGCTCCGCCAAACCATCTTTCAACCACGATGACGATGGAGCAAAACTGAAGCCATAACACGGAGACCCCTTCATCGACAACCAGGATCGCGGGAAGGTGCTTTTAAGAAGCGACCATTCCCGCACCTACAACAAAGCCCACTCCGAACCTACCGGATGAATGATAGCTTCACCCCGCTGAAGCTCCCGATCTAAGACATTTTTGAAGCCATCAAGGGTCAATCCAGGATGAAACGTCCGGAAGCAAATCAACACGACCTTGCTCATCTCTGAGCGAAGGACTACTACTCCTTTCGTTACAGCAAGGGACACGAGACTTTCTCAATGTCGGTCCCTCTGTAAGTACTTTGAAGATTTTGTCTAGCAGGGCTATCTCCGAGAGTACATCCTCACACCCGAAGTCTCCTCCGAGACAAAAACAAAAGGACAGCCCGTCTCTGAATTGACCAAAACACATGGTCACTCAGTACAGAGTGGTTGACTAACACCAATCCGACAATAAGAGCAGAAAAGTTCCTCTAACGGATAAAAATTCCGCATCTCATTCACTTTTTATGTATTTTATTAAAATTATTTAATAAAAACATTCTAATTCCTAATGGCTTTCCTACATCCTTCTCAGGATCCGCAGAATCTGCTCATCGGCCCCCACTCAGCCAGTCTGCGAGCTCTTTTCTCAGGAGTTATGATTTACATCCTAGAAGGGATTCCTCTACTCAAGGTCCAACAACTCTAACATCCGACTCTTGGCTCTCTACATTCTCCACAGGATCTGCCAACTGCTCATCAGCCTCATGCGACTAATTCACGAACGCATCTTTCTGGAGAATTTTTTCCGTGTGAGAAGGAAGCCCCTTACTTGAAAACAACATAATTATTTATCTCCGGATCACTCTGGCTGATCCCTAATCAGGCTATTGCTCAACTCTATGGCTGAAGGCTCCCTTCAGCCGAAAACCTCAATCTATGTGTTCTGAGGAAAGTCCCCACTCGAGAACGATTACATAAGCATTCGCCTCCAGACAATCTCTTAGGCTCATCCCTGATTGGGCAACTGCCCTCTGAAAGGCTCATCCCCAATAAGGCAACTACCACCGTTACGGGGCAACCCCAATGGGTAACTACCATCAAGAAGGTTCATCTCTACCAGGTAACTGCCTTGACTTATCCCCAATCGGGCAATTTCCGTCTGGAAGGTTCATCCCCAACTGGGCTACAGCCAGTTTATTTGTGTTCTGAGGGGGGAAAGCCCCCACTCGAGAATCATAATACAAACACCTATTTCTAGGTTTCAAAGGCTCATCCTCAATTGGGCAACTGTCCCCCGGAAGGCTCACACTCTATTGAGCAACTGCCTGCCCAGCTCTGTAGCTGAGGGCTCCCCTCTCTCAGAATCCTATGCTCGTGTGTTTAGAGAAGGAAAACCCCCGCTTGAGAATGATATCACCAATATCAGCCTCTGGGCTCCTATCGGCCCGTCCCCTCCTAGTTGGGTAGCCATCCAAATAGTTCATCTCCGCGACTGAAGTCCTCACTTCACTCAAACGTCAGCACCTAACGGTCAAGTTCATCTCCACGATTGAAGCCCCACTTCACTCGGAGGTCAGCGCCTAATGACCCAGTCCATCTTCGCGACTGACACTTAACTCGAAGATCAGCGTCTGCATGCTCAGAGATGGAGACACCATCTGGAGATGACAACACAAACATATCACATTCTTATTATCCGAAAGTCAGGCCTCCGAAGGGGTATGATCACCCACAATACAAATCAGGCAAGATCTAAACAACTTATTCATTTCCATTACGAAATAACATGCAATTACATTTCATTAAATTTCAATATGTCATTACATCTGACAAGTAGATTACATGAAATCTTTTATATCTCTATGTTTACTTTTTGAAAAGAAATACAGGAGATCCGAGAACATGTCCTGCCACCATTTGCATACCCCTGATACAAAAACAACAAAGACTTGTTCATCAGAGATCTTTCGAGGGCAGTCTCCCTTCCTCATCAACGCCATAACTCCTGAGCAATCGAGCATAAGCCTTGACAGTAGCTCACACGCCTTTAAGGCAGCCAGACAAGCACCGGTCTCTGTAGCAATCCCCAAAAAGCCCTCCAGGAGCGAGATAACATCCGACCAGACATCCGGCAAACACCCCAGGGGCAAACATCATTTCTCCACTTTGGTGTTCTGAGGAAGAGGATCATGCTCTGAGATGAGAAGCAATTCACCAGCACACCCGACTGAAGAGCACTCTCTTCCTTCCTTATACGCCCTATAAGGAGGGAGGGTCAGATTCTTTAAAATGATCATCACCCTTTAAAAAATGGGCAACTCAGAACCAGATCATCAGCTCAAATCGAAGCACGCCAACAAGCAACATCCCTGACGGGTGAAGCCATGTCACGAAGACTGATGCTTTGGACAGAATAATCGCGAAGATTGATATTTTACACTAAACAGACTCTCAAACGGCACGAGTCCGACCACCATCCTCTCCACCTTTCCTACATCCATCTGATAAAGAGCACAAGGAGATATATGGTGGCCCAAACAAGACTTCTCAGAGGAGATAGCCGAGGCTAATTTTACACGAAAGATTCTGCCTATTTATAGATGGTGGAGTTGAACCACCTTCAATTCAAATTATCGATTCACAAAAAGTCGGATCACATCCCGAAAATTTCGATCAAGCAAAGAGGCAAGATATCAACCACCGCTTCTCCTCGATCTCAGTCATGATGGCGCCAGGATCCGAAGGGACGCCAATCACTAATTTCGAGAAGCCAGGTCAACCGACACGCCAGTTGTCAGCCAGCAACGCAATCTCCATATCAATCCAGAAGATCTGCATTAATGACTCAGATCTTCCTCTGCCTACAAGTATCAAGTCAAGCCTAAGGCACTAAGAAATCCTTCACCAGCTCCGCTCTCTCGCTTCTCTCTCGCAGACTCTGACAAGCAGAAGAGCGGGGGCATTTATAGTGGTCAAAAATCTGACCCTCACATGATGATGACACGTGTCCAAGTAACCAAACACCTCATCACTCCGGAGCCATTCCAGAATCTGCTCTTCGCCCCGAGGATACTTTAACCCAGGTAGCTCTGATGCTTTCAAACATCTAGGAGCTCACCCCTTCTGGAGACTTCAGCTCCGCACAAGATAACCTCAGCAACATATCATCCCTGATATCTGCCTTCAGTTACACCGTGATAACAAATCATCCCTAATCTCCGCCTTCAGTTACACCGCGCAGCACATCATCCCTGATCTTCGCCGACAGTTTTGCAGCCTGATCTTGCTCCACGTTCATAACGTGAAACACCCTCCAACCTGGGAAATTATGGACAGAGACGAGATTCTCTGCATGCAATCCCAACAATCAAGCCCAACAATCACGACCGTTACAACAAATCAATACATGCAGATCATGTAATTATGAGGATACGCCTGCACCATCCGCCCCATGCACGCAGATCATATCAAGTATAAATGGACCTTCTCCTCCCGCGAGAAGGGGGGCCTTTTTCTCTTTTACAAAGAAGAAGCTCAACAATAAGACTGTCACACTCTGTAAATTTTGTAACTAGTATATTATAGTGCATTCTTCTTCTCCCCGTGGGTTTTTCCCGATTTGGGTTTTCACGTAAAAAACCCGGGTCATTTTTTGTGTTGTCTTTATTTATTTTTTCACACTCTTAACCCCTACTCAACTCTTCCCTCGCTTCTGGTAAGGATCGACCGTCTGATCGCTCGTGGCGAAAAATCTCCACCACACTTATATGCATGAAGTATATATAAATTAAATTTAAATTACTTTTACTATGTGTATAAGTTTGTTATTACTTGCAATTGACCGTTACTCATTAGGAATTCTCGAGGCACTTAAAAAAATATTATTCGAGCCACAACAAAAGTTATTTTAGCTCTACATCTGAGAGTGGTGGATTCATGCTTCACACCTTGCAGTCATTATGATATGAATATGTAAATAGCACTACCCCAATTTATGGACAACCCAATGTAGTCTTCCACAGTAACATACACACACATATCATAAGTATAAAAAAGTTATAAAATATAAGACTTGAATTCCCCCACTCATTAATATAGCACTGAACAAACACAAAGAGTGGCTCAAAAAAAAAATCCTTCGCCGCCTCTTCAAATACCAAACAAACATGTAGAAGTAATAAGCAACTTCTAGAAATCTCATAACATAAACCACCAAAAAATAATCCAAAGTTAATATATAATTCCTATACATTAAAAGTACCTAAAACCACTAAATCATAGTCTTAGAAAATATCCAAATGTCTTCAGAATTTTTTGATTTTTATAGAAAACATTAGAGAAAATAGAAGGTTAGAAGGTCCCATGTGCAATTTCTGAAATGTTTAGGGCTAATATGAGAAAAACCAAATCTACAATATTCCTATTCCTAAAAAATCCAATGAAGCTACCCCAAAAAACCAATAAACTTTCTATGATTAACTCGGATCATTTCCCAAGGTGATCAATGGCCACCCAACTACAATTACTCGTTAGAAAAATTATTGATTATTATTTTTATTAAAAACTATTTGTCTTTTTATAAGGCTTAGGTTTAACTTTTTTTTTACCTCACTCTATTGATCCCCGTGTTGGAATCTCAGCAACAGAGAACATTAACACTAGAAAATAATCACCACTCGCACGAACAAGTAAATAAAAAAAGAAAGCGAGAGCACACGAATTTAACGAGGTTCGGCAATTGCTTACGTTCTCGAGGCAGAAAGTGAAAGAGATCTTATTAAATCAATTGAGTACAAGATACAATAGCAGGAGGAATACCCCCTCTTTATATATGCATGAGTCCCTAAAGAAAAGAAAACCAAAAGCTCTGAATTTGAATCAGAAACAAATTCAGAAACCATCTCGAATTCACCTAGAATCAAAATGTTATCGACAGCCCAAGGGGCATGTCAACAGCGAACCCAAACTCTGACAAATCCTTACTTTCTGTAAAACGTTGTCGACAACATGTTTCACCTGCAGACATACCCGACTGTCAACAGTTCAAGAGATTTGTCGACGGCTCAAGAGAACTGTCGACAATCTTGTGCTTTTTTCTTTAAAAAAACTCTATCCTCAACTTTTTACTCTTTTCTCTCCCCTCAATTCTCCACCTCAATGAAGATTTCTAAAATCTGAGCCGAACACAGTACCACGTCGACTCTAACAGGCTGCAACAATATGGTTGTCTACGTATCCCTACCCAGGGGATCAAACCTTATGTAGTTCATCCAACCGAGCTTCACCGAGCTCAAGCAACTGAAACTGAATCTGCAGCAACGAACCCAACTGGCTGAGTCATATGAACCTCCTTATCAATACCGTCATGGAGAACAATGACATTCAATTTCAGCTTGTCTAGCTCACTGACTTGAGGTTTATGCATCTTCACGCACTTTCGTGGACTCATCTTGGTTCCAATAGCTACAAATAATTTGACATTCTCATCAATGTCTTTAACCTGTTAAACATCCAAAGCGGCTTCACAATCTCCACCCGGTGTCACATCTGGTAAGATCTTAACTGATACTGAACCAAATCCTCTAGGTGGTGGAGTAGCATCAACCTCCACCTGCTGTAATACATCTTTAGTCTTCATCCTCTCCACCTGCTGAGAGATGGTAGACTTTAACAACGAAGTCTCATCAAATGTGACCTGTTTGCTCAACATAATCTTCTTCTTTTTTCGGGGTCCCATAGCTTGTAGCCTTTCATATTCCTCTTGATACCCAAAAGCACAAACTTTTTTACTCGTGGATTTACCTTGCCATCTTCGATACTAAAGTAGGTCGGACTTTCAAATACCCGCAGCAAACTACAATCTTGAGCAGTTCCACTTGATCAACTATTCAACGGAGTTTTATCTCCTATTGCAGTCGACGACAGACAATTCATAAGCTGGATAGCATACACCAACGCTCAGCCCAAAACGTCTTGTCTAATGATGTGTTAGACAATAAATACCGAACCTTCTCCATTAAGGAATGATTTATCTCCTTAGTCACCCCATGTATTTCATTTATGAAGTGAATACTAATATCAGTGTTATGGTCAAATCGTAAAAATTAATCCTTGTACTCCCTAACACTATCAATTTGAAGTACCTTAATCTTTCTATCAGTCTGTTTCTTCATCATATTCTTCCACTTCACCAACATATTTAGGACTTCAAATTTTTGACTCATAAGGTATATCCAACATCGCCTAGTATCATCAATAAAGGAGACAATACTGATGGCTTCCAAGCGATGCAGTCTTGGTAGGACCCTAAATATCAATGTGAACACAATCAAGAAGACCTTCCGAGCGGTGAGTTATGGTGCTCACTTTCGTCTTCTTGTCTAGAATGTTGTGTTCACTAAATTTCAAATTGTAGGTCGATGCACATTCAAATGATCCCTTCTTTGCTAGAGCTTGCAAATAATTATCCTATATATCCGAGCCTCAAATGCCATAACCTGGTGGAGTCTTTCAAATGTTCTGAAGCTGCCAAATTTTCTGTAACTACACTACCCTTCAAGTAGTACAAATTATTATGTCGAATGCCCTTCAGAAATACCAATGAGCCACTGGATATCTTGAGAACACCTTCTCCAAGAGTCCCTTTTAGGCCCTGCGCTTTCAAAGTTCCAACCGAAATCAAATTTTTCTGCAACTTAGTTTTTCAGCTCTTGTATCATCCCATCAAACAACTTTATGTGAATTGTACATGTCCCTTCAATCTAGCATGTGTGTTCGTTGCCGAATGACATCAAGCCTTCATTTAGTTTATCAAAACTAGCAAACCACTCTCGTTTGGGACAGCGTGATAGATAGCACCCGTTTCCAAAATTCACTTAGATTCTCTTGAATAACAACCAATAGGAGTGATAGAAAGTGAATAACCAGATGAGTCAGAATCATTACCATGCGTCTGCGCGATGTTGGCTTCTGATTTAGACTCCTTCGGCTTGATCTTTGGACAATCAATCTTTCAATATCCTTCTTCTCTGCAGAAAGCATATTGGCTCTTCTTAGGTCTTCACGACTACCAGTTTTTGACCTTCCAAACTCTCCCTTGCCCGTCCTATGATTGGGACCCATCCCTCTTGCGGTCATCGCCTTTGCTATTATGTCAAGAAGACTGCTTGTTCTTCCTCCTCACTTCGTAATTTACAAAAGCAGCTGACATGTCACTATAGTTAAGTGTTTGTTTACCATTGATCAAGGTTAGGACGAAGGTCTCATATTCTTCATCAAGAAGAGAATTCAGATAAATCACCGCCTTGTCCTCTTCTTTAATCTCAACATCCACATTAACTAGGTCTGCAAGAAGCTTCATGTAGTTGTTCGTGTGTTCACCAATGGAGAGCCCTCTCTTTAACTGAAAGGGATAAAACCTCCTCTTTAGATGCAGTCAGACTCGTTGCTTTTTGTCAGATACTTCTCAAGGATCTCTTAAATCTTCCCTGTAGAAGTCTCATACAATACATGATACTTGATGTATTGTGTCAAACAATACATGATGATGCCACACATCATCTGTCTCATCTTGTTCCAGTCCTTCTTAGATGTCTTCTCTGGCTTTTCTTCCAAACGTAGGGAGTCTTCATGGTTTGATGTCGTCAGGGCATCAATGACCTCTCATCTCCACATCCCAAAATTGTTCTTGCTATCAAAATTCACAACATCAATCTTCATCAGAAGATGATTCATGGATTTCACCGCTGATTGACTACTTCTTGCCATCTCCTCAATAAATTCCTCAAAGTAATGCGGAAAACGATTAGTGAAAACAAATCCAAATAGGAAAGTTCAGATATTTACCTCCAACCGAAACTAAAGAGAGTCTCCAAAGCGATTTACTTCACCAAATGAAACCCCCTGAACCCGGAAAGCTTTGATACCACTTGTTGGAATCTCAACAACAAAGAACACCAGAAAATAATCACCAATAGCACAAACAAGCAAACAAAAGAAGGAAAGCGATAATACACGAATTTAACGAGCTTTGGCAATTGCCTACGTCCTCGGAACAAAAGAGGAGAGAAATCTTATTAAATCAATTGAGTACAAGTTACAATATCTGGAGGAATATCCTCTTTATATATGCATGGAGTCCTTGAAGAAAAGGAAAGCAAAACTCTAAATTTAGATCAGAAACAAATTCAGAAATCCTCTCAGATTCACCCAAAAGCAAAATGTTGTCGATAGCTTTGGGCTGTCAACAACGAACCTAAACTCTGACAAATCCTTACATTCTGTAAAATGCTGTCGACAGCGCAACTTTCCTGCTGTCGACAACATGTTTCACCTGTAAACATATCTGTGTTTTTGACTATCGACAGCGGAAGAGAACAGTCGACAGTCATGTGCCTTTTTAAAAAAAACTTCATCCTCCACTTTTTACTCTTCTCTTTCCCCACACCCCCTAGATGAACTAATCTAATCTAACAATGAGCATAATCATTATATCAAATAAATAGTGAATCAAGACTTTCCCTCTTTTCTTTTCTTCTTCTCTTGTTATTTTGCTCTTTCCCTTTTTCTTGTTTTCCTACCTTATAACCACCAAACTTCCTCTCCCTTCTATTAGGGCGAAAGAGATAGGTCACTATATCCTAGATTTTAATCACAAAAAGACATGGATTAAGATTCTAACTTTTAAGAAGTGATTATTTCTACAGCAAAAAAGTAGATAAAATTTATAATTAATTAAGATTTCATTTAAATTGTTAAGATTTGAATATAAATTAGATTTAAATAGGTATCGATTTGAATTCTTAATATATTACAAGTTGAACAAAAAACATTATAAATGTGTGTTAGACTATTTGGATATTTAGTTATTGAGTATTGAGTATTATGTCATCTTGTAAACCCATACATATAGCTTCCATATATAATAAGCTGAGATTGAGAGATCAATCAACTCTCTCAGATCTCTCTCAAAATCGGATACGGTATGAAAACTCAAACCCTAACCTTAGCTTCCTCTTCAGAAACCCAAACTCTACCCTCTTGCCTTCGCCGCCACCCAACATCTATTTCTTTCCCTCCCCGCCACCAAACCAGTCACCCCTGACTTCGCCGCCACAACTACCACCCTTCTCTGCACCCACATGATCTAACAAATAACTTGTCCACCCTCACATGAGCTGTTGCATCTTTCTTTTCCCTCGCCAAGCCTGCTCCTCTCTCGCCCGACCTCCTAAAGCAACTTCTAGCCCTTGCCGACCCTGCTTCGCCCTATGTCACCTGTAACAGCCCTGCTGACATCTCTGTTGCAACTCTTTGACCTCGCCAACCTCTCTACCACCTTTCTTTGATGTAGCTGTGGTAGTAGGACTCCTATTTGACGTTGTCGAGGCTCTCATTCACTACTCCATGCTCTTGATGACCTAATGATGCTTCTACATCTCTTACCAAGGCCATCTATTGCCCTGACTCATCTTTGCTGCTCTATTTGAATGTCTGCTATAGTGGATTGTTGACGTTCTCTATGACTACTACTGGCTGGTTATCTAACTGCATCCCCTCTACTTCACTGCTTGTTGGTTATCTAACTACTAGCTACTATGTTTTCTAAATATATCAAGCACACCTTCAATTTCATAGTTTCGAAACAGCTCTTTGCTACTACCATTAAACTCAGTGGCACCAACTACCTTCTCTGGGCTCAGTCCTTCGATCTCTTTCTCTGCTCACAAAAGAAGCTGAAGCACATTAAAAAGATCCTCAGTAAAGAACACTACTACTTATGATGATTGAGTTACCCGTGATTGCAGTGTGAGAACATGGCTATTCAATAGTATGAATGAGAAGATCAGTGCAAATGTTAAGTATTTGCGGACTTTAAAGAGAGAGAATACTTTGAAAGAGATGTATTCCAACGAGTAAAAATAGCTTGTGCTGCTGATCTGTATAAGAAATTACTCTCACTATGACAGGATAGTCCCTATCCGATTACTTCTCTAAATTGAAAGGACTCTTGAAGAGTTGGATTTCTATCAACCCCGGATTCTGAATTTGAAAAGGTGCTTCAGTGATATTGTGATAAATTGGCAGTGGTTAAGTTTCCTCTAGGCTTGACGCTTCCTTAGACAATCAAGTTTGAGGATAGATTCTTTTTCGTAACACAGTTCCTTCTCTCTCTACGATACTGCCTCGAGTTCACCGTATCTTTGTGGGAGGTGATCTTCCTTCTGGTGTTTCTTTCGGTGTTGAGAGCTCGGCTATGGGTAATGGAGGTTGAGGAAGAGATGAAGGATATGGACGTGGACATGATTCAGGGGGAGGATTTGGCCACGAATATAAGAATCCACGATATTGTATTCATTGTAGGATGAATAATCATACGTTTGACAAGTTTGGGGACAAGTTTGGTAAATCTGAGTGGGCTCAGGTTACCGATTCTTCAATTGCTATCTCTTCTACCGCTGCTTTCAGTGTGCAGATATCCCAGACAGACTATGATCATTTTCTTCAACTTGAGACTGCCCATGCATCTAGCCAATAGTACCATGCATGGCTCTGCTTCATGTACGAGTGCATTGACTGCTTTCTCTAAAAGCCTGGTATTAGATTCAGGAGCCTTCACCCATATGACATGTATCAAAAAAAATTTCACTCTCTTTCTTCATTAATAATATTCTTCATGTTTATATTACTGATGATACTTGTTCCACTGTACGTGGGAAAGGAGTTGTTCATGCTATTTCATTATTTTTAGATGATGTCCTGTTTGTTCTAAAGTTTCTTATTAGTTTACTATCAATCAACAAACTCACTGTACAAAACCATTGTTGTACAATATTTTACTTTATTGTGTGTTTCAGGATCAGTAAAATGAGATGAGGATTGGTTCGAGTCGTGAATATGAAGACCTCTACTACTTGGATGATAGTATACATCACTCTGATTTATCTGCTATTTCTCATTCTGATTCTCCATTACAATGGCATCATAGATTAGGGTATCATTCTTTGCAAAAGTTGCGTCAACTGCTGCCTATCGAGTCTATAATTTCTACTTTAACATGTAAAACTTGTCAGTCAAAAAAGTATCACCGTGATATCTATCCTAATCATGTCAATGACAGGAGTAGTTCTTTTGATTTGATCCATTTTGATATTTGAGGACCGTGCTATCTATCCTAGTTGTGTCAAATAACAGGAGGAGTTCTTTTGATTTGGTCTATTCTGATACTTGGGGATCGTGTCGTGTTATTTATATGTCTAGTTTTCGATATTTTCTAGTATTTGTGGATGATTATTTCAAAATGTCTTGGGTGTAGACTCCTTCAGAAGTACAACATCAAGCTAAACCTAGAAAAAATTCATGTTCAAAGTGGCCTCCGGAAAGTTCTTAGAATATATAGTTACTCAACGGGTATCAACCCCCATCAGATATCCGCTATCCCTGACATGTGTCAAGGAGGTACAGGTGCTGAATGGATGCCTCACAGAACAGACGCCTCATAGCTCTGAACAGATTCCCCAGCCGATCCACGAACAAATGTAAATCGTTCTTCCAAGCCCTAAAGAAGAATGGAGCAAAATTCTGCTGGGACGAAGAATGCGAGGCCACGTTCCAAGGCCTAAAAAGGTACCTGACCTCTCCGCCACTCTTAACCAAACCCATCACTGGAGAAATATTATTCCTTTATCTCGCCGTATCGGAGTCTACTGCAAGCGGAACTTTGATTCACGATGATGAAAGCATCCAAAAGCCAGTGTATTACATCAAGTCTCTGACCGGGGATCAGACCAGGTATCAAAGGATGAAAAAACTGATCCTCGCTCTCTTTATTATATCAAGAAAGCTGAGGTACTACTTCCAATCCTTTCCATTTATCGTGCTAACAGAGCATCCCCTATGGAGTATCATTTAAAACCCAAAGCAACTGGGTGAATAGCAAAATGGGCATCGAAGTTAAGACTGCACGACATTAAGTACAAGCCCAAAACAACAATCAAAGGGCAAGTTTTGGCGGACTTCATTGCCGAATTCACCCTAGGGGCCCCAGCACAAAGTGAAACGCTTAAGGGATAGATTCTGAACGTGGATAAAGCCTCGAATAGCAAGGGGGCGGGTGTCGAAATCATCCTCACCACTTCGGAAGGGTCAATCATCGAGTAGTTCTTTACTCAGCCGAGTATGAAGCTGTCATAGTTGAACTTAGAATGGCAATAAAACCTAGAGTTACTGGGCTCGAGGTTCACTGCGACCCATCACTGGTGGTTTCCCAAGAAATGGTGTATATGCAGTTAAGGATGAGCGAATGGCGACATATTTATAACTCGTCCTCAATTTAAAGTCTAAGCTCCCTTTTGCGATTTTAAGCCAGTCTCGAGATCCGAGAACAATCATGCCGACTCTTTAGCCAACCTGCCATCGGCAACAAAGCACCAATTTAGGCGAGAGATCCATGTCAAACACATTGCGAAACTGAGCATCCAACGACCTGACAAAGAGATACTTCACCTCGACTCCTTGTCAAGATGGAGAGATCCCATCATCGCCCACCTAAAAGACGAGACATTGCCTGGTTATAGAGCGAAAGCGCGGAAATTCCAACACATGGCTACCATGCACATGCTCATGGGAGATCTCTTGTACAAGAAGTCATACTCCAAGCTGCACTCCAATTTATACTAGAGGTGCCTCGAATCCGACGAAGTCAGGAGAGTAATGTAGGAGATCCACGACGGTGACTGTGGGAACCATGTCGAGGGCTGATCTTTTGCCTATAAAGTCATTAACCAGGGATACATTGGCCCAAGATGTTCGATGATGCCAAAGAGAATATGAAGAAATGTCTGCAATGCCAGAAGTTCGCTCTCTCCTCCAATAGACCAAGCGAAGACCTCCACACTCTAGTAGTTCCTGGCCCTTCATGCAGTGGGAATTTGATGTGGTAGGTCTTCTTCCTTGAGCTCAATCTCAGTTCAGGTTTTGTTGGTAGCCACAAAAAGTAGTATCACTTTCCGATGTCACAGGGCATGAAATAGTAAAATTCCTTGGTAAAATATCGTATGTTGTTTTGGGCTCCCTCACACCATTATCTCCGACAATGGGACGAGCTTTGCCTGCAAGCAGGTGGCTAGCTTACGCGCCAAGTACAAGATCGCCCACTGCCACCCCTTACCCTCAAGGCAACGGACAAGCTGAGATAAGTTATTGCACCATCATCAACAATCTGTACAAAAACTTAGGCAAAGCAAAGCGCAAATGGGTGAAAAAGCTTCCCAGAGTGCTCTGAGCGTATAGGACCACTAAACGCATCCCGATAGGTGAGACTCCGTTCTCACTAACTTACGGGACGAAGGCCATCATCCCAGTTGACATTTGCATGCCTACACTCCGCACAGAAGGGATCAATTCGGACCAGAATCTCAGCTTTGCTTGGCCCAAGACCAATCAGAGAAAAGGCGACAACAAGCTCTAATCCGTATCGCCTCCTTCCAACAACAAATCCGGACCGCACATCACAAGAAAGTGAAGACCCGTGAATTTCAAGTTGGTGATTTAGTCCTGGAGCGAGTCATCCAGAGCACTCAGGAGAAAAAAATGCCGGAAAGCTCGGCCCTAACTGAGAAGGTACGTACACCTTGATCGCCGAAGGGGCAAAGGTTCATACATCTTAGCTGATCGAGAAGGAAGGACGCTCGACAAGTAATGAAATTCTTTTCATTTGAAGCATTATTATGTATGAGACCTTAATGTATTCAATTAAAAGATCTACTATCGCAATCCGTCCCTTGCTCAATGACATTTGGTAGTCGTTTAAAATCCTCCTGGAGATTCTGACAGCCTAGATCGAGTTCTCACCCTGATGGCTAACTCCAACATCCTCCGACAGCCTATAGCGGGTTTTCATCATGATGGCTAAGCCTATACGGACTCTCCTGAAAGATGAAAGTCTTCATGAAAGCTCCGACAACCTATAGTAGGTTCTCACCCTGATGGCTAAGCCTATACGGAGACTCTTTTGAAAGATGAAAGTCCTCCTGACGCTCTGACAGCCTATAACGGGTTCTCACCCTAACGGCTAAGCCTACACGGAGACTCCTGAAAGGTGGAAGACCTCCTGACGGCTCCGACACTCCTCATAACTGGATCTTGGCGCCAACTCTAATCAGCTCAAGTAGAATGCAATAATACAAGTGCAATGATTGAAAAATGCACAGAAAGGTAAAGCCCTTGAAATGAATGTCATGTTACATATCTTTATACATTGTCGTGAAAAGGGATACAAATGAAAAGCTGGCCTCTACCTACACCTCTCACTCGTACTCCTAGTCTGACCCTTGAAGCGACTCCTACTCACTTCAAAATGAAGGTTTTGGATTTCCTGCCAAGATGCGAGGTAGAGTTCGTTCACCTCCGCCAATTTCGCCTTTAAGTCTTTAAGATCACGCTCACGATGTGGCACTTCCCGCTTTAGGGCGTGTTTGTTTCGTCGCAAAACGCCGCAAAACGCAAGTCGTAAAACTTCTTTTCCATTTTCCGTTGTTTGTTTCGCTGAAAAATAAGTTGCAAAATGCAACTCTTCTTTTCCCACTTGCAGTTGCTACAGTTAAATTTGTGGTCATGTAAATCTCACTTTTACATCATATTTTCCCACTTGCAATTGCTACAGTTAATTTTGTGGTCATGCAACTCTCACTTGTAGTACACTTACAGTTCAAAACAGTTACTTGATAATCAATATATAATTTAATATTATTAAATATTTAATATTTTAAATAGTGTTCAATTTCTTATTTAATTATTTAATTATTTTATATTTTTAATCATTAATTTTTATTATTTTTTAATATAGTTTTAATATTTAATATTTTAATATTTTAATTTAATATTTTTATTTAATACTTTATTATTTTGTTAATATTTATTCCATTTTTTATTATTTTATTTAGAGTTAATATTTTATTAATATAACAATATTATACTTTAATATAAAATTACTATATATTTAATTATTTATTTTTTAATATAAAAAATTACTTTATTAATATCATAACATATCTTATTATTATATTAATATTTTATTATGTTAATATTGTAATAATAATTCAGTATAATAATACTATAATGATAATTTATTATTAAATTATAATTATATTTTACTTTGTTAATTTTATATTTCTATATTATTATAATAATATTATAATAAAATTTATATTATAATAATTTTCAAGTATTTTTAATATTATAATATTATAACTATATTTTATTATTTTTGTAAGATTTTTTAATATTTATATTTTTTAGTATTCTTAAAATTTTATTAATGTTCTTTAGATTTTCTTAAAATTTTATATTATTTATTTAGTTAATATTTTAGTAATATTTTACTATTTATACTAATATTTTATTAAAATTATTGTTAAAAATAAAATATTAAGATTATTAATTTTTATCTCAAATTTATTAATACAATTTAATTTGCAATAGTAGATTTAATTTAATAGTATTTATAATATTTAAATCACTGCTACAGTTAATTTTGTGGTCAACTTTTTCACTTACACTTTTACATTACCAACCACACCGTAAAACACAATATACTTTACCATTTACACTTTCACTTTATCAACCAAACACCGTAAAACACAATATACTTTTCCATTTACACTTCACTTTATCAACCAAACACCATAAAACACAATATATTTTCTCTGCTACAGTTCACTTTTTCCATTCTCATTTTACGACTTACGACTTGCGACGTTTTGCAACGAAACAAACAGGCCCTTAGTCGTCGGATTTTTGCACGGAGCTCAAACTTTTTATCACGATCCCGCTCCTCTTGTGACCTGCCTCTCCTTGATAATGTCGTGCAAGCCAAATGTGTCCTCATGCGCCTTCTTCAACTCCTTCATCTTCTCTTAGAGGGCCTCAGTCAGATTGCGGTTCTCCTTCGTCAGCTCTTTTACCCGTCAGGCCTGCTCCTTCGACCTTTCAACCACTTGGGCAGTTGGTCCATAAGGTCATTGTGCCTCGATCGGTAGCAGTCTAGCTTCCGGTCCAGCTGGCAGAGGAGACAATCGTGCAGTATGAGCTCCATGTGAAGAGACACCCCGTGCATCGAACAAATGCATCGAGCTCCTCGCCACCCTCTCGCATCGGGCGCGCAAATAATCCAACAAAGACCCGGGCTCTTCCCCAAGACCCAAGTCGAATCCTTCGCCAAAATCTTCAAAGTCATCAAAATCACTAGAGCTCGCGGAGTCATCAAGATTCACCACGGGTTCCCCAATAAGCATGACGCCCGCAGACCCGCTCCTCGCATGACCTCCAAAATTCGAGTGCCATGAATGATTGTCACTCCCTTAGGAGTGGTCGTAGGTTTCACTAGCCCTGGAGATGTACCTGAAGTAACCTCCACAGACTCATCGAGCTACAATCAACAATGAATGCAAATCAAAGTCCATCAAAACAAAAGCATTGAATAAAATTTCATTTCTTTTTTGACGACACAAGATTACAGAAAGGTGGATGATCCCTAAGTTACAGATTACCTCAGTCACTCACAATGTCCTGGGATGCCTCAGCAGTTCTAGAAGCGAGGTCCATTCCGGAGTCTCGACAGTCCTTCTCCTCCAACTCCTCCTCGCAGCGCAACCAATTCACCCTCTCGGCTTCGTTGGACCACCAACTCGCGGCCCAAGCCCAGGACAACTCCGTCGCAACGCAGCCAATTCACCCTCTCGGCTTCGTTAGACCACCATCTTGTGGTCCAAGACAGGCCGAAACCTGGCAATTTTCTCATCTGCCTCCCTCTTCCCGGTAAACAAGTCGGCAACCCGTATCTGCAAGTCAACATTAGCCCTTTTCTTTTCTTTCAAGGCGGCCTGCTAACGGCCCAAGAAATCAATGGTGAACATAGTGTTCTACAAAAGAAGTAATCAAAGATGAATTCATAATCACCAGAAGACAAAGTCCAGTTTGAATTTACCCAGAGGATCCCGTTCTCGAGCATTCCCCACTAGTCCTCGCAAGAGCGCCTTGAACTCCTTCGGTCCCCGGAGGAAATCTCCGCACCGGAGGGGCACCTCATCTTCTCCCCTCTGCAGGAACAAGCTCAGCCCAAAGCTCGCTCCTTCATGCTCTGGGGCTGTCATCAAGGAAGGTGAAGCCCATTCCGAAGGCCAAGCAGCAGAGCTTACCTCACCCACTTTCGTCACTCCGAGCCTAGGTGATGGCTTGGAGCGAGGTGCAGCTACAACCGGCACCTCACTTGGAGGAATGATCTCAACCTCGAAGGATGGATCCGAGATCAAAACCTCCACTCGACGAACGGAGTCGAGAAAGTCATAGGACTCTGGCTGTCCCGATGGACTGGGAACGGTCTCCTGCTCAACTTTGTCTCTCACTTCAGGATTAGAGCCTCTGCCCGTTGCAGCCATCGTCTTGTCCAACTCCTCAGCGTCAGAGTCATAGTCAACCTAGTGCTTCTGCAAAACAGAAGTCAGGACCATGAAAACAGAATACGAAAGAATCCAGGCAAAGCAACACTTGCTCTTCTAGGATCAGACGCTGAGGAGAAGACTCATGTGGTTCCCCCTCTTCTGCCGCTCCGCTCAAGTCAGGCGCTTCTTGAGTTACACCTCAGGTTCCGGAGTCGCGCTCTTCAATCAAGACTCTGCCTCCCTTGACGAGACGCCGCTTGCGGGCGTGCTCCCCTTCCCGGTGGCAGGAGTCGACACCTTATCATCTTTGCCTGACGCCAAGGGTCTCGGAACAGTTGGAGGCACAGAAGGCCTTCTCGGGTCCAGCAACCAGCTCCAGTTTCGATGATTATGATTACGTTGATACGGCTTTCTGACCCTTTCTTGGACCTCGTCAGGGATCGGCGACCACCCTGAGGAGTTAACCCTTATTCCACCAGGTCAGAATGCGCCCACGGTTCGTATCCAGAACCGCTTCTCAGGGACCTGAGACGCAGACGATGGTGTCACGCTATACATGGTCGTTGTCCACCAGGTTGATGATCAACCTTTCACATCAGCTCCGAGGAACGAAAGAACGAGCATCTTGATGAGATTTTCTCATCCCATAAGTGGCACAAAACTCTTCAACCTTGTACGCTTCAGAGGCAAAGAAAGCACAGAGGGCTTCAAAGCCCAAAATACTTGGCCAAGCCCCCATTGTCAACTGGAACCTTGAAAAGGGCCAGGACATCTCGGACAAACGATGTGAGTGGAAGCTTCGCCCCCCAAAGCCAAGAACAGAAGGTGGAAGCATACAGTGCTGGCATGAGACGACGCCTAGACATCCGTCTTGGCAAGACACCACTCTACCTCGATATTGGAGGGTAGATGAATGTCGTCAAGTACTTATCGATCTCTTTATGGCTACGAAGGACGCACGGCTTGGGATCGAAATTCATGACCTCTCTCGTTATGAGAGAGGCCCTCTTTCCTTTTGCTTCAGGGGCAAAGAAAACACAGAGAGCTTCAAAGCCTAAAAAAGTTCGCCAAGTCCCCGATGTCAAAATTGCGAGGGTGGAACGTTGAAGAAGGCCAGGACATCTCGAACAAGCGGTGTTAGTGGAAGCTTCGCCCCCTAAAGCCAAGATCTAAAGGTGGAAGTATACACCGCCGGCAGGAGGCGACGTCGTGACGTTCGTCTCGACCATGGTTCACAGTTGCGGTCTCGGCCGCCGACTCGGCGGGCACTGAGACGGATCGGTCTCGGCGACTCAGATCGGCGATACGCGCAAAACGCTACACAGAAAGCTCAAAAAATTCTTAAAAAATCACGACAAATCTTAAAAAAATGTAGACATCTACATTCATGTATCTCATGTCCAAAACATACCACATAACACACTAAACATAAAGCGAAAGCATAAATACACGCGTCATCGGTAGAAGCATATCAAAATACATGGACAATATAGTAAATTGCACAAACTACATTTATAAATACATGCTAATGTAGTTATTTCCAAATTGAATTGTGATGAAGCACAAAATTATCATCAAAATCATCTCTGCGGTAAGTAGATAAACCGATACTAGTGCTCATATATCTCTCAAGATGTGGTCTGTAGTCATGGACATATGTTACACCATAATGTTGGCCTGATGCCAAACTCAACATTTGTATATGACCTTCAAGACTATAAGTTCCTCCATCAGCACTATTGTTGTCCTCATTATTGTCATCATCACCACCGCCGCCATCATTGTCATCATTATCATCACCATCTTCATCATCATCACTGCTAGAACTGGATAAAACCCTCACATCTTTACCACCACCATCATCTGCTTCTCTTATACCTCAGAGGGGGAAGAGGGGGACAGATAGGAAACAGGGAGAGAGATGGAGGGGGAGGGGAAAGAGACAAAGAGAGACGAGAGATGGAAAGGGAGAGAAAGAGAGCGGGTGAGAGAGGGAGGGGGAAAAAGAAATAGAGGGAGGGGAGGGAAAGAGACAGAGAGAGACGGGAGATGGAGAGGGGGAAGAGGGAGAGACAGCAGTGAGAGAGGAGTGGGAGGGGGAGAGGGAGCGAGAGCAGGTGAGAAGGGAGAGGGAAAGAGACAGAGAGAGGGAGGAACATCACCTGGGGCTGGGGAGGAGCGGCCGGCGGTGATCGGGCGGTAGCAGAGTCCAGATCTGAGCGGCGACGATCGGGCAGCGCCGACGATCTCCAGATCTGAGCGAGAGAGAGGTAAGTTTCTTTTTTTTCCTTTTTTCTTTATACACGTTCGTCACGGGTGAATATACGTTTCGAGCTGACTCGGCCGAGAATCGGAGTCGACTCGATCGACTCGGCCGAGTCACGACCGATTCGACCGTGAATCGGCCGAGTCGACCGAGTCAACTCCGATTCTTGGCTGAGTCGGTCTCCTCTCAGTTGAGTCGACCGACTCGTGACTCGGACTCGTCTCGGAGCGGACCGAGACGGATACGGCTCGACCGACTCATCTCCGACTCGGCCGAGTCTTTGAACCATTGTCTCGACAGAGGACACCACCTCTCCACCTCGATATTGAAGGGTAGATAACGCATATCGAAGGGTAGATAACGCCGTATGTCACCAAATACTCATCAAACTCCTGGCTACGAAAGGCGCACTGGTTGGGATCAAAATCTATGGCCTCTCCCATTCCAAGAGCGACCCTCTTTCCTTTAACCTCCACGATACCTCATCCCCAACAGCAGCAGATTTTCCTCTCACATGTCAGAGATCGATTGAAGGATTTGGGTGCAAGGACTCAGAGCAAAAGAGAAGGAAAAAAGGGAAAAAAGATGGGAGATTTCTAAGGTTTGAAGAAAGCCCCCAATTTTCAATTTTCCTCTAATTTAAAGGCTCACCGTAATGATAGCCTGGGGCTGTGGCGTCTTTTCCCATGACAGCCAGCCCTAAATCCCAACTATTGTGTGAATCCCAAAGCAGTCTGACGACCACCAAACAACGATTATCTGCCTACGCACATGCGAGGACGCGTGATACAACTTTTGTCAGTCTCAAAGACGTGGCACTAAATGCGAGAGTACGAAAAAGCGCCCTAACTGCCCTTCCTCGAGTCCTCTCTAGCTATCCTCTCACAAAATCCAAAAAATGCTCTGACTGCTCCGTGAAGGGTCATATCAGATGATGGGATTAGTCCGCTCCCCTCCGTCAGAAATTCCGAGAAGGAGAGGGTGGAGGGGACATCTGTAGTGGCAGATTTTGACCCTTGCCAATAACAAGACACGTGTCCTATCACGTTTGGAGCATCCCAAGTAAACAACAAAATCCAACACACGCCCCAGGCCCATTGCAGGCCCAAAGAGAAGACCTCGGGTCCAGCCTCAAGCCCATACTCGACCCGAGCTATTTGCACAGATCCGCAATTTTCAGGTCCCTCTCCGCGACCGCATCTATTCGGGACCATGCACTTGAGTACACAAACTCTAACGAAGCAACTCTGCTAGCTGAAGGCCCCAGCCTCTACGATAAAGACCCCTTCGCAAAGACAATCGCTTCTTTGCCAGTTACAACCAAGTGATACGATCTTCGCGATTCGCGGATTCAGTTGTGCTACCAAGTTATCCACATGTTCAAAACTTTGCAACGACCCTACATCAATGCGGTCAATTATGGATAAGAACGGATACCTTTGCATGATAATCCCAACAATTAAGCAGCGTGATCTGTGCGATTATAATAAAATCACAGCATGCAAATCATGCAATTGTAAAGATTTGAAATATCCTCGTCTTTAGTTAAGTTATATATACTCATCGATCTCGATTGAGAAAGTGGCCGCTCCTGATAACTATCAAAACACCACATACAAGCACCCTTTGCTCTTCTCAAACAAAGATACTTATTCTCACGCCCGAGGGTCTTCGGATGGCACCACTCTGGTGCTCTTGACCTAAAAAGTATTCTTTCCTCTCCTGTGTTTTTGATAGAATCGATCGAGAGGGTCCAATTGTCTGTAGCGGAAAATCCCCACCACATGGTATTAACTATTAAATACATATCTAACCATGACAAGTACCAATTTGATTAACCATCCATGCAGGCACACCTTGATATTACCAAAGAGGAAGCAAGCCACATTGATAGTACAAAGATAAAAAGAAGCAAGCAATTGCACACATTACGATTTAGGACTAGTTCAATAATTACAACTTTCGCATTGTACAAGAATACAACTTATACAAGATCATTGTTCTCATATTGTAAATTACAAATATTGTGTAACTATTTCAAAACACAAAAGAAAAAGAGCAGCAGTGAGCGCATCAGCAGCAATGAGTAAAGCGAGAGATCAGTGTGTGCCTAAATTCCATTAGTAGTAGTAGTGGTGACAATAGAGATCAAGAACTGCAAGCAACAGAAGTGAGCAACAACAATTGTAGGCAGCAACAACAATAATTGTAGGCGGCAGAAGCAGCAGGCACCGCAACAGCAACGACGCCGGCATCAGCGAATAATTGCAGTAGCAACAAGAAAGATACCTCGTCGCAAATCGCTCACTGTCGCGAATCGTCGCGCTCGCTCAACATTGCAAATCGCTATAGTGTTCGTGAAGAATAAAGAGAAGAGGGTTGTTGTCGTGAAAAAAAGGGAATTTAACCCTAATTTGGGTTTTATTAAATAGGTACGGGCTCAGGTCGCATTTCAGGCCGGAACCAACAAATATGGTTGGGTTTCGGGTCGGAGACTTTAAGATTATGCACCCGCTTCAACATTATGCGGGCGCATAATCGGGTTCGACCCGCTTAAGCAGTTTGACCGCATAATAGTAGCGCATAGGTAAAAATTATCCCTCGCACTTCCATATAAGCTTAACCAGCCGATTAATCCGCTTTTTTCCAACACTGCTTACTACCATGCTACTCTAGTGAAGGAATTATTCACATTGTGCAGAGCAAACGATTTTGGCACCATGAAGATGGGGGATAGACAACAGAAGAAATGGTTGATGATACGCATGTTCCAAAGCATGGATATGGTGAAGAGGGGGAGCAGCCTACTCGGGGTACAGTGGTACATCAGTTGAGAAGGTCTACTAAAGAGCGTCAGCCATCAACACGACACCCTGCCTTAGAGTATAATGTGCTCGAGGGGGAGCTAGATATTTTTGAGAAATTTTGCTGAGAAGATTGTTCTCAAGAAGAAAGGCCCACCGACAGTTGGCTGGGGTGGACTCTACATGAGTTATTGTTGGGGTTCCCCTCTCATGGGTTGGAGAGGGAGTTGTTGGGTGAGCCCACCCATGAGAGGAGGCCCGCTACTAAAAGCCCAACCCTCTCTCTCTCACGCGTAAGAGGGTCAAGTCAGCTCCGTACGAAAGAAAAAAAAAGAAAGGATCGAGGGTTTTAGTATTCTCATGAACCTACTGAAGACAAAATAAAGTCAAAGACGAGATGAACAAAGACAAATTGTTCAAGACAAGGACGAACTATTGAAAATAAATTGTTAGCAAAATTGAATTGCAAATATAACACAAGCTGCAGAGAGGTGAAGAAAATTCAAAAAACCATTTTACCTTGCTCTGATTTGTCTTGCCTCTTTAGTTTAATGTTTCTATTAAGTGTCCGGTGATTATTGGCAAGAACTCACTGAAGCCATCATTAAGGTTATAACAAATTCATGTTGCTACTTATTAGCCTAGAGCCTTAAGCATTTGATCTTTTTTAAGAATTGATCTTTATTAGTTCCCAAAGAACTACAAAACAATTACATAAAACTCTAAGCACTCCTCTTCTTATATCCACCCATGCAAAATCAAATCCTACTCAAATTATTAATTAATATAACTCTAAATATTACTAGTACTTTATAACTAATAATTATACTAATTAACTAATTATCTACTATATCTAATAACATGTGCATGTGTTTAATTCACTCTTAAAAGGATTGATACATGTATGTGGTAGTATCCACATACCCTATTTGTGGGCACTGCTTAAACTTTAAATTGTTCGCGTATTTACTCCATATGGAAACCAAATTGACTTGTAGGTATGGTTTAAAGTCGTGGTCTCGGCCGCTGACTCGGCGGATGGATGATACACACAAAACACTACACAAAAAGCTCAAACAATTCTGAAAAATCACGACAAATTCTAAAAAATTATAGACATTAATTTTATGTATCATATGTCCAAAACAAGTTTATTTTCAGGAGTTAATTGGGAAGTATGATGACTTCGAGGTGTATATTTAAGAAATATGTTGATTTGGGGGTAAATTTAGAAATATGAAAGATTTGAGAGGTATATGAGAAAACTGAAAAAATAAAAGAAAAAGAAAAGATAAGAAATAAGAGAGATCGAATGATCTCTCTGGCTCTCTCTCATCTCCCTCTCTCTGGCTCTCGCTCCCTCCCTCTCTCTCTCTTCTTTCTCCCTCTCTCTCGTCTCTCTTTGACGCAGACAAGAAAGCGAAGAACATGAACGCAGGGTAGATCTCTTCAGGGTTCGCGCTAACGAACCCTGAAGAGATCTCCAGGTAGGGGTAACTACTCGAATCCATGAGCAAGAACTATCTGAATTCACGAGCCAAAAGAAACGACTCGAATCCACAAGCAAATATAAGGAAAAACCCAAAAATTTATTGATTAAAAGTTGATTTATAAAAATCTAGGATACAATGACCTTTATATAGGCAAATTAAAATAAAAGCATTTCTCCAACTAGGAAACTAAAATAAAGAAACAGAAATAAACAAAATAAAATCTAAATCGGACTCAGAAAATAACTCCTAAACAAAATAAGAAACACTGATACGTAACAAGCCGGTCGACAACTCTCTTTAACTGTCGACAGGTTTATAATCCATAGACTTACTATAAATCCCTATCGACAAGCTTTTTGAGGGTGTTGTCGACATGTCAAGTTACATGTCGACAGATTGCCTGCTGGTTGTCTTCTTCTTTGATCTTCTACATCAGTCCCTCCCTCTTCGGAAGAAATCGTCCTCGAGTTATTATCTGGATACAGCTGCTCGGGTTGGTGATAATCATAGAGATCTGCCACGTTAAATGTCTTTGACATCGCCATATCGCTTGGAAGATCTACAACATAGACGTATCATTGATCTTCTTCACGATTTCGAACGGACCATACTTCTTTGGCTTCAACTTGTACAATCTATAAAGAATTCTTTTTTTCTCAAGTATATCATCATGTCTCCTTCGAAGATCTTTCTCTCCTCATTTTGTTAGCAGCAGCTATGTATCTTGCATTGAATTTCTCCAACCTTATTCAAACATTTTTAAACATCTATTGCTTGCTCAGCCATAACACTGGCTGCATTCCTAAACTTCTCGCCAATGGGCAATTTATCCAAGTCTAGGAGATGATGAGGTACCTTCTGATAGACAATAGAAAAGGGTAACATACCCGTTGAGTTTTGAATTTCGATGCTGTAAGCAAACTCTGCTTGAGATAAAGCTTGATCCCATACTCTTGGTCTGTCTCCACATATGCTCCTCAATAAATTGTCTAGGGTGTGATTAACAACTTAGTTTGGCCATCGGTTTGCGGGTATCCCGTGCTACTGTACTTTAAAGATGTGTCAAACATCCTCCATAGGGTAGTCCAAAATGTTGCTAAGAACTTGATGCCTCGATCCGAAACAATGGAACTCGGCACGCCATGTAGTCTCACTATCTTTTGAAAAAATAATTGTCCACATGTGGTGCATTGGATGTCTTTCAACAAAGAATAAAGTGTACCATTTTGGAGAATCAACTATCACGAAGATAGAATCTACTCTCTTTTGTGTGCGAAGAAGTCCTAACACGAAATCCATACTCAAGTCTTCCCAAATATTCTTCGGGACGGGCAAAGGTGTATAGAAGCCCGTATTTTGAGCTTGGCCTTTGGCGACTTGACACATTGAGCAGCTCTTCACAATTGTAGTCCAATCCTTGCCCAGTTGGGGTTAGTAGTATCTTTCTTCAAGATTTGCATCATCTTGTCTCTCTCAAGATGTCCTGCCAGTCCGCCTTTATGCAAGTCTCTAATAACTTTGTCCCTCAATAAAGTCCTTGGTACACATTATCGGCTTCCTTTGAAAAGAGATCCATCTAAGATATGAAAATCTGAGGTTGTCGCGACGAACACTTCTGAGCTTGGCCTTTGGGACGAGCAAAGGTGTATACAAGCTCATATTTTGAGCTTGGCCTTTAGCGACTTGACACATTGGGCAGCTCTTCACAATTGTAGTCACATCCTTACCCTTTTGGGTCAGTAGTATCTTTCTTTAAGATTTGCCATCGTCTTGTCTCTCCCTAAATGTCCTGTAAGCCCGCCTTTATGCAAGTGTCTAATAACTTTCTCCCTCAATGAAATCATTGGTAAACATAACAGACTCCCTTTGAAATGAGATCCACCTAAGACATGAAAATCTTGTGCAGGTTGTCGTGACGAACACTTCTCGCAGATTTTAGCGAAGCCTACATCCTCTTTGTATAGCTCCTTCAAACATTCGAGCTCAGTGATTTCGCTTTGTAATGAGACCAACAGTGAAACTCTTCGACTCAAAGAATCGAAGACTTTGTTATCTACTCCAGATTTGTGACGGATCACAAAATTGAAATGCTCAAAGTAGAATGCCCACCTTGCATGCATCTTGTTTATATACTTTTGATTCTTGAAGTGTTAGAGTGATTGATGATCCGAAAACAGCACGATGTCACTAGCTATAAGATAGCTCTCTCATGATTTCAATGAATGGTACACTGCACATAACTCTTATTCATATGTATACCACTTTTGTCGCGCCTCATTTAACTTTTTACTGAGGAAGGCAATAAGTCACTTTTCCTGTGAGAGTACTGCTCCAATGCCTACTCCACAAGCGTCACACTCTAGCGCGAAAACCTTCTCAAAATTTGAAAAAGTTAAGACGTGGGCGTTTGTAAGCTTCTTCTTGATGAATGCAAAAGCTCTTTTGGCTTTGCCAATCTAAACAAAAGGACCCTTCTTCAAATAGTATGTCATAAGCGCTACTAAGGTACTGAAATTGCAAATGAATCGCCAGTAGAAAATAGCTAACCCATGAAATCTCCTTACTAGCACTCTTTGGTGCGGGCCAATCTCGGATTGCCCTCACCTTCTCTTCATCTACATGAATCCCTTGCAAACTGATGACGAATCCTAAGAATATCAGGCTTATAGTCATGAAGTTGCATTTATTTAAGTTGGTGTACAACTCATTTGCTTGAACGGTGAACACTTTCTGTAGATGCCGCAGATGCTCGGTCTCGCTAGAACTGCAAATAAGGATTCATCAAAATAGACAACCACAAACTTGCCCAAGAAAGATTTAAGCACTTGGTTCATCACCCTCATGAAAGTGCTTGGTGCATTAGATAGTCCAAAAGGCATGACCATCCACTTGTACAGTCCTTCTGGAGTCTTGAACGTCGTCTTCCATTCATCTCCCGGCCTAATGCGAATCTGATGGCAGCCGCTCCTCAAATCAATCTTCGAAAACATGCAAGACCCTCCGAATCGATCCAACATACCATCAAGGCTAGGTATTGGGAATCGCTATCGGATAGCTGATCTTGTTGATGACTCGATTATCCACGCACATGCGCCAACTTTCATCCTTCTTTGATGTCAAAAGGGCCAATACTGCACATGAACTCATGCTCTCTAATGTGTCCCTTATGAATCAGCTATTTGACCTTCTCCCTTAGAATTTCACTCTCTTTTGGATTTATCCGGTAGTGTGAAAGGTTGGACAGACTTGCTCCGGGGATCATGTCAAAGTGGTGTTGGATATCCCTCATGGGTGGCAGTTCGTCCGGAAGCTCATGAACTATTCTTTAGAATTCTTCCAGCATAGGCTTCATCTTCTCAGGAACTTCAGTTGATGCGCCGACTTCTTTAACTACCAAAGCAAATTATTACTTTGTCTCCTTAGACTCCACCAAGAACTCGTCTCGACTGAATATGGATATGAACTTTGGCTCTACTCCTTTAGTCGATTTTGGTGGAGGTATTGGCTTGATGGAAATTCTTTTACCCTCCCAAGTGAACATGTAAATGTTTCTCTTGCCTCGATGGGTAGCATCGACGTCATGTTGCCATGGACGTCCCAATAGTATGTGACATGCATCCATATCAACATAACAAGTAACCGAATCTTGATAAAACTTGCCAATTGAAACAGGGACATGGCAAAGATTCGTTACCTGGACGCAGGGCCCCTTCTTGATCCACCCAATAGTATATGGGTGAAGATGTGGCTCTGTCTAACTTCAAATAGTCCACCAATGCAGTAGAGAATGTTTTCACAACTGCCATTATCGATGATGAGACTACACACATTGTTCTTTACCGAACACCTTAAGCAGAAAATCTGATGTCTTTGTGTGGTGTCAGGGTTCTTTTGGTTGCATAGTAGCTGTTGGATCACGCGGTGGTTGATTATCCTTCGACAAACTCTGAATCTTCTGGCTCAGTCTTGATTAACACCTCTTTGTCGTCATAGTCTGCTATGTTGACGGGCCTCCTCTTCAGGCACTCATTGGACCTGTGTCCAGGTTCACCACATTTGTAACACTTGCCAACCCGAGCTTCGCATATGAATTCTCCTTGCCCTTTGTAGTGGGGCAGATGCCGTCGTCGGGTTTGTCGAAGGGGCATCAATCACTTTACGGGATGGAGGTCGTTCGCTCGATGTGGAACCTTGTTGAGTTCTTATGCCAACGAATGTCTTTTCTGTTGCGTTCTTGAAAGGTAAGGCCTTGTTCTGCAACCTTTCAACCTTCATGGCCTTGTTTTAGGCTTCGTCGACAGAGTATAAGTCTTGGACGACCATACGCTCTAGGATGAGGTATTTTAACCTATGAATGTACTTAGCAGTCTGCTGCTCCTCCATTAGTGACAAATCACACTGCCACACGAGGCGATAGAACTCCTCCGTGTATGCTGTCACAGTCCTCGTACCTTGCCTGCATTGCTCAAATTGATTGTAGAAGATCTGTTGATAGCCCGGTGGAAGGAATCAACCTTGTAAGAGTTACTTCATGCGCCTCCATGTCATCACGAGTTGCTTTCCTTGACGCCTTTATAAAGTTTGCAATTCGTTCCACCATGCGGCTGCTCCTTCCTTGAGTTTATACGCCACAAATTTAACTTGTTTCACTATGAGAACATAAGTCAAGTCAAAGAATTTATCCACCTCGTAGATCTAATCCAGAAAGGATTCTATATCAAGATTCCCACTAAAAAAAAGGATCTCAACCTTCATCCTGTACTCCTGAGGATTTGGGTATCCTCCTTCCCTACCATGATTAGGGTAAGGGTTTCTAGCCTCCCTATTGGGATTAGAAAATCCACCTCTCCTAATTGGATTAGGATTAGCGAACCTTCCATGCCCTCTGTAGGCTAGACCGCCATCTCCAACGTCGGCATGCTGATAAACAAGGTTGTTGAACTCGTCAGATGTTGTAGAAGGTAGTTTGGTGGTGTAAGGTATTGATATGGGTGATTTGGCAGTGATTGATTTGGGTATGATTGATATAAGAGTGGTTGATATGGGGGCGATAGTAGTTGGGGTGGTTGAGTTATGGGTAAGGATTATTTGAGAGAGATGGAGGTGGTGGATAAGGATTACCTGATGAAGGTGGAGATGGTGGTAGAGGGTTGTTTGCTGGATGATCCAACCCATTTCGGTGTGTACCATCGGTTAGGTTTCGATCATCAAGTTTGAGGGAGATCTTCTTGAGTTCTTGGACCATGACGTCTATTGTTGATTCAAGAGTGCTGAGCGTCCCTTCAAACGTATCCATCATTATGGATAGGTTTAGTTGCTCATCGTCGTTTCTCGCCATCGTCAGAGCATTTGCCGAGGCTCTGATACCACTCTACACAGACGGGGAAGCGAAGAAAACGAACGACGCGGGTTAGATCTCGTTCTAGCGCTAACCCTGAAGAGATCTCTATGTAGAGGTAACTACTTGAATCCACGAGTAAGAACGACACAAATCAGAGCCAAAAGGAACAACTCGAATGCATGAGCAAATAAAAGAAAAAACTCAAAAGTTTATTGATTAAAAGTTGATTTATAAAAGCCTAGGATACGATGGCCTTTATATACGCAAATAAAATAAAAGTACTTTTTTAACTAGGAAACTAAAATAAAGAAACAGAAATAAAACAAATTGAAATTCAAAACGGACCTAGAAAATAACTCCTAAACAAAATAAAAAATACCGATACGTAACAGGCATGCCAATAGCTCTCTTCAACTGTCGACGTGTCTGTAATCCACAGACTTACTATAAAAGCATGTCAATAGGCCATTTGAGAGTGTTGTCGACATGTCAAGTTACCTGTCGACATGCCAGAGATGCTGTCGACAGGTTACCTTCTGGTTGCCTTCTTACGTGATCTCCTACATCACTATCTCCCTCTCTCCTCTCCCTCTCTGGCTTTCTCTCCCACCGATTATCTCTCTCTGTCTCTCTCTCCCCTCCCTCCACTGCTCTGAAGAGAGTGGAGGGAGGGGGAAGGAAAGATTGAGAGAGAGAGATTGGGCAGGCGAGCGACGAGCGGGCCCTAAATCCAGATAAGTTTTTTTTCCTTTTTATAAATTGATTCGATCGACTCGGGCCTGACTCGGAGTCAACTCGGTCAAATCGGCCAAGTCACTCCGAGTTGGATCGTGACTCGGCCGATTTGGTCGGAGTTGACTCCGAATCAGGGCCGAGTAGGTCGATCTGAGCCGGATCCTTCGAAACGGATCTCGAACTCGTCTCTTCAGCAGCCGAGTCGGATACGACTCGGCTGAGTCTTCGAACCCTGCTTGTCGGTTCAGTGAGATCCAGGCCCCCCTACGGCTATTATTAAACCCATTGTTAGATCAGTTGCGCCTATGATCTCTCCCCTCACTGGACCTCTCCCCTCTCAGTGGCTCAGCATTATCACATCTTTGAATTAGTGTCAACGAAGCAGCAAGTTAGCTGTGACCTCACTGTTTCTTCTCAAAAAAGGAAAAAAAAAGTTGGCAACAACAAAGGCAAGGCAGTTACGACAATACTGACAACAAGCCATACCGGTCTTCTTTTTCCTTTTTCTTTTTCCTTTTTTCTTTTTCCCCCCTTTTTCATTGTTTTATTATTTTAAAGACTCTTCATGTCTACTATCTTGAGAATTGAGAACTATTGCATGGAAGAATTGGGAAATGGGAATTGACAATTTGGAGTAATTTTGGGGCTAATCGCAGTTGTTGCGACTACAGCAGTTGCAATGCTACTTTAGTGTTGTAACAGTGTTGCAGTTGCTGTTCAGCTACTGCGGCAATTGCATCTAGTTATAGCCTTGATTTTATCTGGGTTCTCTACAGCATCTCCTGCAGTAGACTTCCTCTTATGGCCTCTTGGATAGGATTTGGCAGGAGGGAGAAGAGGAAGACCCATCTAAGAATGAGATGATGACTCCATTAGCTAAGGAAAAATGTGGGGTTATTTCAGCTTGGATATTTTCCCACAACGAAAAGTTGAATAATGTGCTGGATATATTATATCAAATAATTCACTAGATATAGAATGTAATGCAGTCTTGTTAAAATTTCATGTCTCATTTATGGTTTGTGTGAAATTATTGCAAGAATCATCTTTACTTGCCTAAGTCATCGTTCATGCCCTCCTCTAATTCAGTCATGGAAGGTTGAACCAGTAACAAGAATGAGAACAGCACTCTCTCAGAGCGCGTACGGCTCCAATGACATAGGGTGGTGGGAGTACGGAAAGATTGTGAAGGCTGGAAACTATTAACAGAGTGCAATACAAAGATACCTTCAAATTATAATAAGAGGAGCCAATTAGATAATGCAACACAGCTAATAATTCTGATGGTTTAAGGGGTTAATTCAAATGCCAGTGATGAATATTGAAGATACGGTCATTTGCAAACAGACTTTGGAGGAAGAATTAAGACATCACTATCATCATAGTTGTCATCATTCTTTTCTTCTTCCTTCACTTCTTTATCGTTTACGTACATTATGAATGTACTGTTTAACGGTCTCTTTTTTTTTTTAATCTATGCAAATACACCCTTCTAAAATGATGGTATGCCGATCTATCGACCAATCAATGTGTTATTTCGAGTTGACTAGAACAATATTAAAGTTGGTGCTGATCTAAACTCTTTATTAATGCTATGAATAAGGGCTTTTAGCAAATATGCATGCTAGATATGGATTTAGCATTCAAAATTTTCTCTACTTCAAATCTGTTAAAAAAAAAAAAAATACAGCTCTATATCATTTAAAATTTTTTGTAACCTGCATTCTGTTCATGCATTTAAACTAGTATGGTAGAACAGTCATAAAGAAATTCATCAATAAATTTGCATGGAAGAATATTTGACAAGGCCATACCTGGGTTGTTGCCTTCAAAGCATAGTCCCGTATTGTGTGATTAGAGAAGGCCTGCACACCCTCTATTACAGCATCTCTTTTGTTGGACTGGCCTTACATCAACATTGGTTTTGCAAGGCTCGCATCAGTTGACCATTGGTTCTGCAAGGCTCGTGTCAGTTGGCCGACAACAAGATGAAACAAGCTCTATAGCTTGAGCATGAGCATGTTCTAGAAAAGATTGTTCGGACTAACAGAGCAAGAACTACAAGCACCCTACCCTATCAAGTATGTGGTCCGGGATCAAGAAGATCCACCAGTAATAGTGATTTGTAAGGGGGTTTAGAAGATGATGTTTCCTTGATCTTCATATATCTAGCAACTATTCCTCTTTCTGCAAATTCTTCAGAAATTCCAAGATTTCCTCAGTAGCACTGCTCTATGCTTCTGTACACTTGACTCACTGCTTTCGAACACAAACAGTGCAGTAAAGAAACCACCGCCATATTTTCCATTCCAGTGTAAAGCAACTGAATTGTACCTACAGCTACACGAATTTCAAAGTACAATTCATAACTATGATGCAGATCACAAACACCACCATCTTTGCAATCACATTTGCTAAGTCAAGGCAATGTCCACAAGAGCTTTTATGGCTCCCTATTGTTATAATGTCACCCCAATTAAGAACTTAAATAAGGGGGATTACTGGCTCGTGCCATATTCGGACCCTTCTATCATTGTTCTTCCAAAAGAAAATTGGCATATAAGTCATGCAGGCAACTGCTCCTCTGCTTAAATTGATAAATCCCCTGAAGCAGTAACATTTTCAATAGCCTCTTCTGAGGTCAGGCTGCAACGAGCTAATTTGGGGACTTTCCAAAGTATTAACAAGAACATGCAATGCAATATCCAGTCCACAAGGGCCAATTTCTGCTATACATAATGAGAAATGGGATTCCAGAGCTGTGGCAATAGATGGACCCTGGGCAATGTTGGCATTGTTGGTTCATGTCGGAGCAATTCTGCAAGTAAATCAGGAACTTCAAGGTCAATGTGTAGTCTAACGGTGCTCATAGCTTATAGAACACATGAATCATTGAATAGGAGCAAAATCAGACTAGCAGAGTACCGGAGGCTCAACAAAGCATGGTATGACCAGGACTGATCCTTGTATTTTTCTAGAGAGGACAAAGCATAAATTTGCATCATTCCCTTTGAGCTTCCATGGCAGATGGAAGAAAGAATTCGACAAAGAACATCAACTGCATCACTCTACGGCAAAGGCTTCTGATAATTTTCACCTAGTAACATTATAACAAGAGATTAACTGTTTTGCACCTTTCCAAGCTAGTGTCAAGAATACCATTAGAGTCTGAACAGCCTGCCTGAATCTATACTCCTTAAATTATCAGAAGAAAACAATGTTAACCAATGTGTTTTTCACATATTAAAATTTCTTTTAACCAATGTGTTTAACTGCACATACCAAAATTTCTTTCTCCTTAAGGACTGTACAAGGGGATTAACAGCACCCAGTGCAGATTCACATAGCCTTGTCCGCCGGTGCTGAATAGAATGCCCCATGAGTTTGTGGCACCCTTTTGCTATTGCTTCCCGCAGTCAAACTGAACTATACTCAGTGAGTGCATACACTATACCATTACCATCATGTTCAAGCGAAATCAACTGCAAGCTGAGTCAGGAGGCCCAGCAAGAAAAGGTAAGCTTTGTCCATCTGACCGACACGCAAGAAAGAACACTCATCTAATTCCACAAAGTTAGATGTCAGCTTCAACACAGCCCAGCAAAGCCCATCACAGCTCACAGAAGTTAGCAACAGTCAAAAAGAGTCCCTCGGTTACCATTGAATTCAGACCGGCAGCAAAATACCTGTATTGACTCCTGTGATCTCCATAAACTTGCAAGAATTGGGATGAAGTGAATTCTTCAATCAAATCATCATATGTTTTTAAAATGAATCAGCAGCGGTAAGATAAACCTATGCTTGTCTACAAAGTTCAGAATAGACTCACCCTGCAAATTTTCAAGTTAAAGCTTAATTATAGGAAGCCCAAAGGTAACCTCTAAGAAGCAGAGAGATATGGATACCAACTATCATGGAAATGAAGTTAGAGTTGCATTCCGTGTAAAACGTTAGAGAATGTGTAGGAAACCTACACTACACTGCATATGAACAACGAATTGCAGCTTCTGCTATCAGGAAAATAGTTGTGAATGAGGAAGAGTTAAAATACCTGAGCAACTATCAATGAATTCTGAGAAATCTTGTGTATGAGGAATTTCAACCGCTCCAACCACCACCACGACAAAGTTTACTTCTATTATCAGACAAACAGGAAGCCGACTTGTACTAGCTATAACAGCCCTACTACATACAGCTTCACCATCATCATGTTTCTGTTTAGGATGTCTACAAATACTTGTGTCGATATTTCTTTCAGCATGTAAAAAAATGGACTCAAATGTTTCGGGAAGCTAACTAGAACACAAATTAGATCAGTGCACAGCTCGATCAAGGCTTCAACAAGTTCATGGTTCTGCTCTTTTTACCCAAAAATATCAAAGAAAACTCATCTTACAATTAATGAGTTACAACCAAACTCAAAATGATAGGACAATCCTTGGAGCATCTTGACAAATTTCGATGGTTGTATCACGCAAAAGGACAACCCCTAGGCTAGACATGAAACCAAGGAAATTGTTGCATAGGATTCTCAGAAATGATTTCCCATGGGACTTTAATATGTCTCATGGTTCCTTTTGACCGTGACAGAGACACTGCATAAATAAGGTAGCAGCAGAGGTAGCAGCAGAATAAGCACTGACACATTCAGAAGAGCAGCAAGTGAAAGAACTGTTTCAGCAAGATTCACATATCACACGGTGCTTGACCTGTAGTTGGCACTGAAGCAGATATATGACTGCAGCATCGGCCAGCTTTCTATGAATACCTCCCTTTATTAATTCCAGTGTCAAGAAAAATCTCTCCCAGAGCTTTCATAACTGATGAATCATTACCTGGAAATTAGGCAGAACAAGGTACCCCTTCTACCATCTAGAACTGAGTTAGCAAGGTACATAATAATGGAGCTAATGTATTGCCAGTAACATCAGTAACTTCATCATTGACAATAGTTTCCAGAGCAATATGACCTTCTATTTACGCCTTTGCTACAATAAAATAGTCCTGTGACAGCCAATGCTGAATTAGTTTGTCTCCCCTTCCTCTTGAAGAACTGGAAATTTTATCATTGTTTTTGTTGGCACTGCCAGCAACAGCAGTAACTTAAGTTTAACAAGACATCAAGAAACCTTAATAAAATTTCTTCTCAGAATCTACATTGAGCAGCTTCCTCATTGATAATAGTTTCCGGAGAAACATGACTTTCTGTTTAGGCCTTTTCTACAATAAAATAGTCCCGTGATAGCCAATGCTAAATAGTTAGTGTCTCCTTCCTCTTGAAGAACTGGAAAAATATCATTGTTTCCATTGGCATCATTGCTTGACAACCTTCATGCAAAATATCATTTAACAACAGAGAGCGAACTTCAGAAAGAATCCAAAATATGAACTTTGACTTGGGTCGTATGCCAGTTGATTAAGCAGAGAGTTGGCTGATGATCTCCGTATGGGCTGCATCTGACTTATGGATGATACTGATTAATGTGTTTCCTCGTTCCTTTTCCATTTTCACTTCCCGTTATAACAACCCAAGCGAGAACAACATCAGCACTCTCAACACAATCCTCTATATTCTCAGTGGTTGCAGAGATTCCCAAGGATCACCGCAATCCATGGTTCAAAGTCGCAGTCTCGGCCGACACCGAGACGGATTGGTCTCGGCGACTCGGATCACTCGGACGATACACGCAAAACGCTACATAGAAAGCTCAAAAATTATAAAAAAAATTATGACAAATCGTAAAAAAATGCATACATCAAAATTCATTTATCACATATTCAAAACATTTCACCTAGCACACAAAACAGGGGTACCATGTTCCCATCCAATATCGCGTTGCTTTGGAGCCATACTGAAATTTAAAAAATTATATGTTACATTAAATTAAAACTAAAATTAACTAAATTAAAACTATATTAAATTAAACTAAAGTAATTTATACTAAATTAAATTAATTACCTAACTTCAATAAAATTATTAAATTGCCTAATTTAAATAAAATCACAAAAATAAATTAAATTAAATTAAATTAAACTAATTTAAACTAAATTAAATAGAGAGAGACTGGGGGGAAAGAGGAACAGAGGGAGATAGAGACGAAGAGGGGGGGAGAGACGGAGGGGGAGACAGGACAAAGAGACTAAGACTAAGGGAGAGAGACAGAGGGAGAGAGACGGAGAGGAAGAGAGATCGACGGAGAGAGAGAGAGAAGACAGAGAGACTGAGGGAGAAAAGGGCAGAGGGAGAGTGGAAGAGAGATCGACGGAGAAGGAAGAGGGAAAGATTCTGGGGGAGTGAGAGGGACAGAGGGAGAGAGATCGACAGAGAGAGAAAACAGAGAGATCGAGGGAGAGAGAGGAACAGAGGGGAAGAGCGATGGAGAGAGATCGACGGAGAGAGGGAGAGAGAGAAGACAGAGAGACTGAGGGAGATAGAAGAGGACAGAGAGAGACGGAGAGAGTTGGGAGAGGGACAGAGGGAGAGAGAGACGGGGAGGGAGAAAGATCGATAAAGAGGGGGAGAGAGAGAAGACAGAGAGACTGAGGGGGGAGAGAGAGCTCAGAGGGAGAGAGGGAGTACCGGCGGAGCAACGACGACGACGGAGCAACGACGACGGCAAAGCCCTCAGTCAGCGACGGGAGATCTGGAGGAGAGGTAAGTGCTATGTTTTTTTCGCCTTTTTTTGGTTTTATTTATAGGTGACAAGTCACGGGCATCTTCAGCAAATCCGAGTCGAACCCAGATCGGTTTCAACTCGGAGCCGAGTCGGCTCTGAGTCGAAACCGATCCGGGTTCGACTCGGGGCTGCTCAATGACTCGGGCATTCGAGTCATCTTGGACCCCGCCGAGTCCGTATCCGACTCGGCCGAGATTGCGAACACTGCCGCAGTCGTCATCAAATTTTGAAGATCCTGCTTCTAGAATCTGAGAGGCAATATTATGTCTGCAGCAACAGTCATGGCCCATTTACTATCATGATGGCCCAAGACATCATTAACTTAAAACCTCTTTGACCAGTGCTCTGATACTGTCATGCCCCACTTTTCAAAATACGGGAAAACGGAGTCGCGATGATAGTCGGTGACGTATATACGCGAGGAGAATGCCCTACGTATACACGCTAAGCCTAAAGTAACCTGAACAAGTTGTATAATCATCTATAAAGGCACTAAAAATCACTGCAATAATACATATAATGTCTAAACAATGATAACATATGAATAAGAATATGAAATGTGACTGGATACGATATGTGAATAAAAGAGCAGGGATACCGATAATCAGGAAGAGAGACTCTGGCTCCTCAAGTGGTGTGATCCTCTCCAAATACCTGATTATCAATAACATAGTCCCAGATCTGAATATGCAAATCCAGGGAGTCAGAACTCCTAGTGAATGTGTAAGAATAAAAAGGAAAGTGCATATGCATATAAATGCGAGCACACTATGAAACATATATACTGGAATAAAACAGAAATAAGATATAAGACATGAATAGAAGGTAATAAAGCCAGTCATACAAAATCAGATGTCCAGTCAGGTGTCAGGTGTACAATCAGTTCATTGGTATAATCAGATGTCTACAATCAGGTGTGTGTATATATATCAAGTTCAGTTTACAAAGTCAAGGTAAGATCTCAATTTTGTCATTAATTATGTCAGCGAACACCAATTGCCACATGCAGTAGGCGCATCCCATACTACGTCTACTATACGTGTCAATCAGGGTCCTAAGTTATTGAAACTGATTAGTTGGAGACATTGTCCATGCTTTAAGTGGGTCCCGTACATACCCGGGACCATGGCCCCAGATGCCTGGCGCTGAACCAGGCCCGTACCGCTAGGTACTTAGTAACAGTAATAATATCAGATGGATGTCAGTCATCCCCGGGAATCCTGCATTGGAACCCTCATTTCTGTTGCACAACATGTATCCTAAGTCCACCCAAAAAAAGACGTCTCCTCTATCAATTTTCCCAATCTCAGTGTAAGTTGTCTTTTTACATTACTATTTAACTCAATTTGATCAGTTAATATTCATGTTACCTATAATACTGGGATGATGCGATGACAGTAACAGTAATCGAGTAAATGATAAACAGAACTGTACCGAGCGTTTACGGTCTAACGATGTTTTCTCAATAATTTTCAGTAACATGAATAATTACAGTAACAAGTCTAGACACTGATCCTCAATCCGGCTACCAGGATGATTAAATCAGTATCAGCTACCAGTATGACATCCGTACATAGGGAACCGAGGGTTACAGATACTTGGGAATCCTGCATTGGAACCCTCATTTCTGTTGCACAACCTGTATCCTAAGTCTACCCAAAAAAAGACGTCTCCTCTATCAATTTCCCAAATCTCAGTTTAAGTTGTCTTTTTTACATTACTATTTAACTCAGTTTGATCAGTCAATATTCATGTTACCTATAATACTGGGATGATGCGATGACAGTAACAGTAATCGAGTAAATGATAAACATAGCTGTACCGAGCGTTTACGGTCTAATGATGTTTTCCCAGTAATTTTCAGTAACATGAATAATTACAATAACAAGTCTAGACACTGATCCTCAATTCGACTACCAGGGTGATTAAATCAGTATCAGCTACCAGTATTGACATCCGTACATAGGGAACCGAGGGTTACATATACCATTCATTTCAGATAGCTACTTTAACTCAAGGCGAAAGCTGACAAACAGCGGCAATGTATATATCAAGAAAGCAATGATGATTTAACATCAAAGATAGCTCATGCTCCAATCATGTGCTCTTGAACAAGAAGTGATGACTCGCCAATATTTCCTCTGCAAACTGAGCGTCTGATGGCCTAAGAGTAAGAATTTTGTCATAGGGCTGAAGTAAGAGAACCTGGTGGTTAGCAATCTGCAGTGGCAAAGAACAAGAACCAAGGCCAAAGATAAGCATCTTATAAGCCACCAGCAATTTTTGCTCAATACACATGTTGCATTTTTCTGCCAAAGTTGGGCAGTGATTCAGCTTCCATAAGTTATTTGATGGAACTATAGCAGCATTGTCCAAACCAAAAACTCCATTAGTGACTACTCACACACCTGCCTCCCATACACTATGCAGAAAGAGCATCTGCAGTTTCCATATAACAGAAGCTTTGCAGCAGTCCTCAAGAATTTGGAGAATTGGTGGTAGTTTTCTGCCAACTAATACCAGAGACCAAACAGATAAATATTTCGTCATCATACATACAAGCAGATAACACACATTTGCTATGCTACTTGTTTGCTCAATTGCAGGCACTTTTCATAGGTACATCAACTCCACAGACCTGTTGTTGCTGACCAAAAATCCCTCTCTACAACAACAACAACAACTAAGCCATTTGTCCCAAGTATTTGGGGTAGGATACATGAACCAAAAGAGAATTACGCCGGATCGGGCACATGGATCAGCTTTCTCCACTCATTCCTATCGAGCAATATGCCTTCACTAAGACCTTTAGCCTCTATATCTTGTCGTATTACCTCCATCCATGTTTTCTTCAGTCTCCCCTGCGCTCTTTTAACTTGCCCTAAATTGATATGCTCTACTCGCCGGACTAGCGTATCTGTAGGTCTACGTCGCACATGAACAAACCATCGTAGACGGTTTTCTCTCATCTTCTCTTCTATAGATGCTACACCTATCTTAGTACGAATATCCTCATTTCTCATCTTATCTCTCTGTGTGTTACCACACATCCAACGAAGCACGCGCTTCTCTGTTACACTCATCTTCTGGACAAGATGTCTCTTTATAGCCCAACATTCTGTGCCATATGCACATTCTCTTTATAACCAAAAATCCCTCTATGCTAGTTGATAATTCTTGAGCTGTATGAAAACTCTTATGTAATAGCTTATTGCGCTAGAAAACTTGATAAGGTCCCAAATGAAGCCTCAAGACAATTTCCTGGGAGCAACTCAAAGCTGGTCCAATAAAAAAGGTAATGCTATTCACCACTACTTACCATTGCATGTCATAGAAGTAATTAGCTAATTCAGACACCATGAAAACAATAATTAAGACAACTTTATAGAACATATCATAGACACTGAGAGTTTATTATTATTTTTTTTAAAAGTTAGATTTAAAGCCATATGATCCTCTCAATAAGCTTTGGTGGTTCAACGCACATAGAGAAACATGGTGCATCATGAAGACCATGGTTTCTCTGTTGCATGGAAAGAGTCATAAGTTATCTTTTCTGTTGCAGTGTCAATAATGGAAAGAGTTACATATGAACATGGATCTCTCAATCCAACTAATAAGCTTCTTGCTTGGTTTCTCAGAACCCTTGTAGCATCTCAACCTGGTCTGGCTCCAAAGGCACAACCTTTTCTAAGTCCAATCTTATATCAGATTCTATTTACTACACTGGGTATATTGTCACTCTTTGAGGAGGTGGGTATTGGATTGGACAAAAGCAACCGGGATCCTCTCGACAAACATTGTGATGTGGACATCGAGCCATGACCCTGGAGTGTATATCATCGCTGGAGAAGATGCATCGGCTCGATGTGTTCAAGTCGTTCAATAATAATGTAATTTTTTTTATTGTATTTTTTGTTTCTTTTATTATTTTAGTACCACATCGGATGTAATTTGAAAATCAAGTTTTGTAAAGCCTATAATAAGAGGCTATAAAAGGCCCCATATGCTACTTATTTTAATGAATGAATATTATAAAAATTCTTTAAATTTGTGTGAGATGAATTCCTCCCCAAATCCTTTTAGGAGTTTGAAACCCTAACTAGCTCTAATTAGGAGTGTGAAACCCTAGTTAGTTATCATGTCCCTTCTTCCTCTTCAATCCCTCTTCAAAACTTTAGAAAAATTAAGAAAAAAATCCATAAATACCAAAAAAAATAGAAAATAGTATTGATCATCTTTTCCCTTAACTTGTGACACGCGCCCGCCACCTCCTCCCCTCACCCACAACCCCCGCCACTGTCTGCGCCCGTGATGTGGGATCAAAGCTAAATATTTGGATTGGGGATATGAACACAGATCACAATCCGATTCTAGGCTTTACCACTTGTTGGTTCAATCAATTGATCAAACCAATATCAAAACAAAATCTTCCTTTTACCAAATCTTCATTACCTTATTCATTGAGTTAGGCCCCTATAAATAGGCTTCACTTGACTACAAGACTCAACCCATTTCCAATATGTGACTAAACCGAAACAAATACAATGTTGAAAAACAAACATGATCAACTAGACTCAATCTCATCATTAAATGCTGACTCAAACAAAGTCCAAATGGACTCAAACGAAAACCAAACACAATTACGACACGCAGGCTAAACAGTTGTCTAATAAAATCGAAATAAACAATACCAAGCATATCTCAAAACTAAAATCAAAGATGGTTCGATGCAATACGGCAACTGATGGAAGATTTTCACTCTAACTATTAAAATACCACAAGTGCACAACCTTTCGATGTAGCACTTGAGGGTTGATCCACAGAGACAGGTGGTTCTTCACGTCTAAACACTATCCAGACGAATTGAGTGAAGAGTTTGTGAGTTTGGATTTTAGGTTTTAAACTGAATGTCGATCTAAGGTCAAGTCAAGCACCCAGGGTTGAATCCCCTAAACTAGCATCAAGTGTCATCCCTAACTCTCTACCGATGTGTCGTTAATCACTAAATCCTTATTTCTAAAAGAAAAGGTAGGTCTGAACTTTTGATTAAGCACAAGGTATTATCTATGTTATATAATCCATCAAAGGTAACTAAAATCAACGAGTAAATAAAATAAAAAAGTAAAATTCGATCATTAACTAAAGATATATAGCCTGTCAAATATCTACTTATCCTAAAAATTAATTCCCTAAAAAATCTAGATCAAAAAATGTGTGCAAACAACCCTAAATAGGAGATCTAACTTTGACCACGTGGTAATCTAGCCTAGGTTCATCTCCCTTAGATACTTGCAAAGAGTTTAGCTACACATATAAAATTGCTATCACAAAGATATTTGATATAATAAAGCATAATGAATAGAATTAATCTATTAAATTAATCAGCAAAAATAAATTAGGGGATAGTCCAGAGGTTACCTCATCTGGCGTTTGCTGCCAGCAACCAAATAAAGAAAGCATCCTTTCTGATAGAACAAGATCCGAGACGAAAAAAATTAATTCTCCCTTCAGCAAATCTCGCGCTGCCCAAAGAACATAGACCAAAAAGCACTGGCACAAGTTTTCAGAAATAAATTAATTAACAAATAGTTTCCTATCGCAATCCAAAAAAAGAACACCAAAAACTTAACATAAAAAACTACATTAAATAATCACACCCGCAGAGAGGAACTCTGTGCACAATCTTCAAGTTAAAAATATCAAATAAAATAATAGAGTGTTCTCAGCCATAATACATGAGAAGCCAAAAAAAACCTAAAAACTATAAACCTAAATCCTAGAAACAGCCACCCTTGGTCTCTGCGCATATGACGCGGTTTTATAATGTTTTTACATAAAAACCCCTCAAGATTAGTTATTACAAAATAATTCATTTCTAACTCAGACATATTCTGTAAATGGCCAATACGAACAGTCAAATGGATGAATCAGCAAAAGTTTTCAATATAAAAGTTGTAAATTTTCGAATTCTCTTTCTGTAGACACCTAGATGACTTGTTTCGGAATCCTATAACCAAAGTTATGACCAAAATATCACAACATACTCGAAAAATAACCCTCAGTCTTTATAAATTGCGCGCTCACTGCTGAAAGTAACTGGATTCCTCTTTCTCTTTTTCTTCTTTCTCCATATACTTGTGCGCTGCAAATCAAATCAACTATACTCGAGTAGCATTATTTATATACAAAAATATAGATAAATAGGAATATAAAAATGGTATAAAATGATGCAAATTAAATACTCCCACACCTATCTTTTGCTAGTCCTCGAGTAAATAAACTAACTCACTTTCGTAAGAATTACGGTTGCACTTAGCACGTGCAACAAGCCATTAAACCCTAAGTTACTCCTAGAAGACGAATTTTATCTTGTAAGAGTTTGCAGTGAATATACCCACAAAATTTCTAAAAGACAAAAATGAAGAAATAAATAAAAGTAAAATAAGCATAACCGAAAATCAAAAAAAGAAAAATATTTTTATCTACTCAAGTTAACTATTTAGCAAGATCCTAAGTCTCCAAGAGTTTCATTTGCTAGATCAATCTCAACTTAAGAAATCATATTATCTAGAAAAATAAAGGTTCGATTTCTAAACTTTACACCATCTATCCTAAGTCTCAGATCTTAAACTCTACATCACCTATCCTTTGTCTCAGATCCTATGCACCCCATGATCGTGATGTAGTTCTTAAGCTTGAGAATATTTGACTCCAACTTTCATACTTCTTTTGTAATAATATTTTTCTTTCTTTTTTTAATCAACACTTTTAGCTATCTTTCGCGTAAATGCCAAAGTTTCCTTAAGCCAAGGACCTAACTAATTAATAATCAAAATTGTTAAGTTTTTAACGTGTCCTGTCTTATTTGGCTATCTCAATGTAACGAGCTTTGGGCCAATGACTCTCATACCAAATGGTTTTAGGGCATTAAGTGCATAGACACTCATATGGACTTAATTGCTCGAGCAATTGAGGCCACAAAACAAGACTTAATTAATATATTTTAAAACTATTTTTTAAATAATTCAATTGTAATCATATATCCCAAACCTATGAACTAATAGTGTAAGTGCTCTTGATACCAAGGCGCATTGTAATTGTTCTTTTAAATCAACATTTTTAACTATCTTTCGCGTAAATACCAAGACTTCCTGAGGCCAAGGCACCTAGCTAATCAATAATCAAAATTGTTAGACTTTTAACGTGTCTTATCTTATTAGGCTTTCTCAGCTACCCATGTAACGAGCTTTGGGTCAATGACTCCCAAACCAGATGGTCATAGGGCATTAAGTGCATAGACACTCCTATGAACTTAATTGCTCGAGCAACTGAGGCCACAAAACAAGACTTAATTAATATATTTTTTAAGCCTATGAACAATAGTGTAAGTGCTCTTGATACCAAGACAGTTGTAAGTTTTTTTTAATCAACACTTTTAACTATCTTTCGCGTAAATACCAAGACTTCCTGAGGTCAAGGCACCTAGCTAATCAATAATCAAAATTGTTAGATTTTTAACTTGTCTTATCTTATTAGGCTTTCTCAGCTACCCATGTAACGAGCTTTGGGTCAATGACTCCCAAACCAGATGATTATAGGGCATTAAGTGCAGAGACACTCCTATGAACTTAATTGCTCGAGCAACTGAGGCCACAAAATAAGACTTAATTAATATACTTTTTAAACCATTTTTTTAAGTAATCCAAGTTGTATCAATCCCAAGCCTATGAACTAATAGTGTAAGTGCTCTTGATACCAAGGCAGTTGTAAGTATTTTATAATCAATATTTTTAACTATCTTTCGCGTAAATACCAAGGCTTCCTGAGGCCAAGGCACCTAGCTAATCAATAATCAAAATTGTTAGACTTTTAACGTGTCTTATCTTATTAGGCTTTCTCAGCTACCCATGTAACGAGCTTTGGGTCAATGACTCCTAAACCAGATGGTTATAGGGCATTAAGTGCAGAGACACTCCTATGAACTTAATTGCTCGAGCAACTGAGGCCACAAAACAAGACTTAATTAATATATTTTTTAAACCATTTTTTAAGTAATCTAGTTGAAATCAATATCCCAAGCCTATGAACAATAGCGTAAGTGCTCTTGATACCAAGGCAGTTGTAAGTGTTTTTTTAATCAACACTTTTACTACCTTTCGCGTAAATACCAAGGCTTCCTGAGGTCAAGGCACCTAGCTAATCAATAATCAAAATTGTTAGATTTTCAACGTGTCTTATTTTATTAGGCTTTCTCAGCTACCCATGTAACGAGCTTTGGTCAATGACTCCCAAACCAGATGGTTATAGGGCATTAAGTGCAGAGACACTCCTATGAACTTAATTGCTCGAGCAACTGAGGTCACAAAATAAGACTTAATTAATATACTTTTTAAACCATTTTTTTAAGTAATCCAGTTGTAATCAATATCCCAAGCCTATGAACTAATAGTGTAAGTGCTCTTGATACAAGGCAGTTGTAAGTGTTTTTAATAAATATTTTTAACTATCTTTCGCGTAAATACCAAGACTTCATGAGGCCAAGGCACCTAGCTAATCAATAATCAAAATTGTTAGACTTTTAACGTGTCTTATCTTATTAGGCTTTCTCAGCTACCCATGTAACGAGCTTTGGGTCAATGACTCCCAAACCAGATGGTCATAGGGCATTAAGTGCAGAGACACTCCTATGAACTTAATTGCTCGAGCAACTGAGGCCAAAAACAAGACTTAATTAATATATTTTTTAAACCATTTTTTAAGTAATCTAGTTGAAATCAATATCCCAAGCCTATGAACAATAGTGTAAGTGCTCTTGATACCAAGGCAATTGTAAGTGTTTTTTTAATCAACACTTTTAACTACCTTTCGCGTAAATACCAAGACTTCCTGAGGTCAAGGCACCTAGCTAATAATAATCAAAATTGTGATTTTTAAACGTGTCTTATTTTATTAGGCTTTCTCAGCTACCCATGTAACGAGCTTTGGGTCAATGACTCCAAACCAGATGGTTATAGGGCATTAAGTGCAGAGACACTCCTATGAACTTAATTGCTCGAGCAACTGAGGCCACAAAATAAGACTTAATTAATATACTTTTTAAACCATTTTTTTAAGTAATCCAGTTGTAATCAATATCCCAAGCCTATGAACTAATAGTGTAAGTGCTCTTGATACCAAGGCAGTTGTAAGTGTTTTTTAATCATATTTTTAACTATCTTTCGCGTTAAATACCAAGACTTCCTGAGGTCAAGGCACCTAACTAATTGATAATCAAAATTATTAGATTTTTAACGTGTCTTGTCCTATTAGGCTTTCTCAGCTACCCATGTAGCGAGCTTTAGACTAATAACTCCCAAACCAGATGCTCTTAGGGCATTAAGTGCAGACACTCGTATAGACTTAATTGCTCGAGCAACTGAGGCCACAAAACAAGATTTAATTAATATATTTTTAAACATTTTTTTAAGCAATCTAGATGTAATCAATATCCTAAGCCTTTGAACTAATAGTGTAAGTGTTCTTGATACCAAGGCAGAGTTGTAAGTGTTTTTTTAAACAACACTTTTAACTATCTTTCGTGTAAACACCAAGGCTTCCTGAAGCCAAGACACCAGCTAATTGATAATCAAAATTATTAGATTTTTAACGTGTCTTAAACTATTATTAGGCTTTCTCAGCTACCCATGTAACGAGCTTTGAGTCAATGAGTTTCAAGCCAAATAGCCTTAAAGTACTAATTGCAGACACTCCTATGGACTTAATTGCTCAAGCAACTGAAGCCACAAAACAAGACTTAATTAATATATTTTTAACTATTTTTTTAAGTAATCCAGTTATAATTAATATCTCAAGCCTATGAACTAATAGTGTAAATGTTGTTGGGTATATAATCACTTAAACAAAGTTTAGATAGTACGTCAGTTTTTAGATTCTACTTTTTATTTTAAGACTCTCCGACTCTCTCATCTCAATTTCACCTTTAAAATCTACTCATAGATACTGATTCACTTACATACTAACTTGCTATTTGTAGAAAAAAATTATAAGTTTTTTCAAAACAAAGACTCCTAAACACCTAAAAGAACTAAGAAAAAGACTCTAAAAAGCAAAATAGTGACATAAATTCTATATGAATCTCCCCCACACCTAAATTGTGCCATATCCTTATGCGCGCACACATGAATACAGAGATAAAAGAATCTAGCATGTAATCCACACATCCAAATACATGCACATCATCATGATAATCACGCAATCCAAGCATACAAAAAATATAAAAATATAACAATATGCTAGAATTAGAAACACTCACAGTATGCTAGAAAAACCCAGTTGTTGAAGCAACAAAAATACTTCATGTGTGGTGGATGCATCTGAATTTATTCTGTATCACTTACAATAAACTTGACACATAGGTTAGAGAAAGAGATATATAAAAGACTTACTAACACTAAAGACCGCACTGACTCGACTAACTAAAAAAGGATTAAAAAGACTCGCAAATTAAAAGGAAAATAAAACAAATACATATGTACAACTCCACGTCCCCCCACGCCTCGATCTTTCTAGGTTTATTTCCTCGAGCTCGCTTTCCATCATTCCAATGGGTTCTCTTCAGTGGTGAAATTGGAGAGGTTAATCTTTTTGTCATCTCAAATTTGCTCAATACCTTTCTCATTTTCTCATGTTCTTCCCACTTCTACTCCTCACAAATTGATCATCGTCACACATCTTAATTGTAGCGTCCACAACATGAATACCTAAAAATTTGAGCTCATCCCCAAACATCACCTTAAAACTTATATCAACAATTTCTTTTGGAGGTGTGTAACTAACCAAAGCATCTCTATTCAATTCATCCAAAAACATGAGTTTGTCTTCAAAGAGGTTTTCAAAATTTTGGTCAATCAAATGTTCTTGAATTATGTTTTCAAAAGATTGATCATTGGTTGGCGTATCAAAAGTGAAGATACTCAAATCAAGTTTCCTTTTTTCAAGTGAAATTCTAGACTTAAGATTCTCAATACATATTTTCCCACCACTACGATCATCCTCATTCTTAAAAGTTCGTCAAGAAACAAAGACTGATTATCCATAAATGCATCCTCACAATTGTGATCAATATGCTCTATCTTCTCATGATTTAAAGAAATCTTTTGTTTTTCAACAGATATCTTTTCACAAAAAGTAAATTCATCCTCAAATTATTTATCAAGAAGCAAAAGTTCATCATTATCACATCCATCCTTACAGTTTTGATCAATGTGCTCTAACGAAGGTGTATGTGCAACCAAATCATCTCTAAATAATTCATTCAAACACAGAAGATCATCATCAAATTTATACACTTTATGCACATGTACAACTTCCTCAACAAGCTTCCCATATTCAAACTCTTCAAATTGATTCAAGTGAAATGATGGAATGAACTCAAAAGGCATCTCGATAAAAGAGTAGACATGTTAATATGGTCATCGATCTGCTTTTTGGATTTCAACGTTTGAAGTTCGTTCACTTGATAAAAATGAATGTCCTCTTGAATTGAAGTGGTTTGAATCGATCTTGACTCACGAACAGATTGATCATGAAGTGCCTCTCTTTTTCTCTCACTAGTTATAGCGGCCATTTGACCATCTATATAATCTAAGGCCAAAAAAGAGTAGCATTATTTATATAAAAAATATAGATAAATAAGAGTATAAAATAGTATAAAACGAAAACAATCAGCGACGATGCTGATAGGTGTGAAGAGAAGTCGATATGATGTCCCCATCAACTCTCCTGGGGTAGAAAGAATGGCTCTTGTAATACTTCAATAGATAGAGGCCAATCACTGCAAGTCCTTTCGAGTAATTCATGCATCATCAATTTCAGGACGACTGTTCCAACACACTAAATATTGTCTGCAACCATCATCACGAGTGAAAATGATTTGATCATCCTGAAAACTATCAATCTGTTCTGCTACAAATAGGACAGGTGCAGTAGGTAGTGGTGACAAGTGGGGTCCCTCAAAGAAAAGCTCGGGGGTAGGCTCATTAAGATCCACAAATGTATTATCAGAGATAAAAAAGAGAACCTTTATAAGTTACTAAGTCTGAAATATTAAATATCAAACTAATCTCAAAATTCGAAGCTAAATCAATTACATAGGTATTTGAATTAATTTTCTTGAGAATTTATAAGGACCCGCACTACGAGCATGAAATTTCTTAATAGTTCATGGAGGAAATCGCTCAGGTCGAATCCAAATCATTTGGAATCACCCTCATTAAATTCAAGATGCTTGCAGTGCAAGTCGGGATTTATAATGTACGTTGAATTTTCTTGTTGATCTCTTCATGCAAATCATGACATACGATATGAATGCAGATGCAGACTCGGATATCCTAGGATGATGCGTCACAAGAATAAGATCTATAGGCTTTCTAAGTTTGTAACCATGCAAGACTTCAAATGGACTCATACCTATTGACATATAACATATTCACCTAACTATTATATGCAAACTCTGCAATGGGTAAAATAAGATCCTAATTCCTCAAATTCGCACCAACCAAACATTGTAAAATGTTTAATGCTTTCTTGCTGTTTGATACATCAAGTCATTTAGTGTCAGGCAGAGAGGCATGTCGTATTGGGACTAGTTTGACCTTCTTTCCATCATGGATAAACGAACAAAAGTTTGAACACCCATAAATTGTGACATCTAAGTCATATAGCCATGATCTGCCCAAAATGATATGGCCAACATCTATGGTGACTACATCATACCAAATTTTGTACGAGTAAGTGACAAATTGGATTGGGATAAAACTTCTTTCTTTAACGTCAATGGATGCAGAGTTCACCTAAGACACTTTATATAGCTGAGGATGGGGAACAACCTTCAACCCAAATTTAGTCACCATCTTCGAAGCGACAGTGTTGACACAAATCTCACTATCAATATAACTCGACAATTTTTATCACTTATATTAGTGAGTATAAAATATTGTGGATCCACGCTAGTCACCACTCTCCTTGGGTTGAGCTAAAGTGCACCTTACTACACTAAGCTAACGGGTAATCCCGTCAACATCATCAATAGAAAGTGGGTGCATGCTGAAACATCTAAGGTAGTAACCTGATCAACAACAAGCTCATCTTCTCAAACATCTCCTTTAGGGTCATGGACGATCTCCTCTAAGTCATAATGGTCACTGTCTGGCTAAATCTTAATAATCAAAGTTCTCGTCTTAGTAAAGAATTGTGTACCAATGTGACCAAACACTTAGCATTGAACATTGTGCAATAATGTAACCAAATTCTTGACACTTAAAACATCAAGTTTGTCGAACCGATCTAAATGACTCACTATAACTCTTTCCTTTATCATCATGCTTCTGAGTAGAGTTACTACATCCAAAACGAAACTGAGACCAGTACTGACTAGGCGGGGATTTGACGGTGGTGGCCTTGTTGGTATTATTATTATAGTTTGTGTGTTTAGTAAAAAAAACCTTGAGAGCAATCTAAATCCTGGACAAGCTGATAAGTTTGTTCTAGAGTGGAGATATCCCGCACAAAGAGCTCACGCCTAAGATCTTCTCTGAGTCTTGAGCAAAATCTAGACAAGACTACAGTCAAACTCATTCTCACCATACCTAATCAGAAATTCATCAAATGTGATGATGTACTCCGTCACTGATTGATTGCCTTGCGTCAACGCTGTCATTGATCAACTAAGTGTTGCTTGTATGACACAGGCACATATTTCTTGGAGTTTCAATTCATCTCATTCTCACCACACCTAACCAGAAATTCATCAAACGTGGTAATGCGCTCCGTCACTGATTGATTGCCTTGCGTCAAACACTGTCAAGTAAGCGTTGCTTGTATGACACAGACAAATATTTCTCTTGGAGTTTCAATTTCATTTCATCTCAAGTCTGAATGGGCTCCAGTCTCCTAAGAGTCATCAGCTTCTCTACATTAATCTAATATTTCCTAGCCTGACCAACCAATTTTATTTTGACAATTCAGATCCGTCTCTCATCAAATAGTGATCACGTTTGATGTCCAATTGAGAAAATTTTGGGGATCCAACTGACCATCAAAGGCGGGTGCTTCTAGTTTAATGTTTCATAAGTTCATTCCATCGTGATCAAGTTGACCATTATACCTAGGTTTGTAATTTCCAGGTTGAGGTTCCTTCACACTAACATTCTCAGTAGTCTCACGTTCTATTCAGTCTAAATGTTCTCTGTTACTTCTCAACTATTGCTCAACATTGTCAAATCGAATGGTTAAGTCTACTAAGAGTTTTGCAATACTAGCAATGTTGGGATCCAACTCAGAAATTAGGTCTCGAAGGTAGAACTGCATTCCATTATGAGTGGACATGCAACAAATTGTTCCTAAATGCAAAATCCATATGATATGATGTTGTCTTGTAAAGGTTATAACCTAAAACAATAAGTTCTGAGCGAACAAGCGATGTAAATCAATAATGAAATGAAGCTTAAAGGCAACCTAATAAGAATGAAAACTAATCATGTTACCTAACAATGCTCTGATATGAGATGCACATGATAAATTAAAAATCAGCAAGTAGTTTAATTATGGATGCACACTAGATTATCCCACAACTTATCGAACGTTTAGGCATCAAGAATTTAATTAAGATGATCAAATAATAGAAATCATGCAAGTAATGTTGGTTGTTTTAATATTGCATAAGAGAATTAATCAAGTGCCTAGAATCGGAAAATAATTCTATTTTAATAATCAGATTAGAGCAAAAAAAAAGGTTAACAGATTCACATGCTCATAATTTTAAAGGGAACAACAACAATATTAAAGCATCAAGGATGGACCAATCTAAGAGTAATCGAGACAATTCTAATGTCATTAGAAAAGAAGTAGAATCGATAAAATTAAAATTACCTCAAAGAAACACCCATTACCGGTAGCTGAAAGTCGCACACAAAAGTCCTGGACAGCACTTATATGGTATGAAAGAGTACTGCTTCGAAAATGCCGCGAATCAGGCTTGAAACAGGCTCAAAACAGCTTTTGGACCGAATCTGCTGAGTTGGCACTGAGACAAGGCCGAGTCAAGGCTAAATCAACTCGTCAGCTTGCTCAGACAATTCGTTCTGAGCTAGCGGCTCGGGTCAGCGGGGATCGGCTCAGATCTGAGCTGATGGCTCGGGTTCGGCTCGGCTCGAGTCGATGGCTCGTATTGAGCCAGCCTATGAAGCACAGACACGCTGTTGGGGGAGCCGTATCCGTGTCGGACACATGTCAGACACAGATTCGTGCACGACACGCATCGGAGACGGTCAATTCGTGTCTGACACGAGTCAATCCGTGTTCGCTTCGACCCGGCACCCGAACTTGACCAAATAATCCATTACCTTATATATAAGCAGGCGTTGAGAATTAGGGCTCGATCAGCGCCATCTCCACCACCACCAATCAACCTCGTCGACTTCAGCTCCACCACCGATCAATCATCATCGACTCTATCTCCACCACTGATCAACCTCGCCGACTCCATCTCCACCACTGATCGGCCTCGCTGACTCCATCTCTACCACCAAGAGAGTTCACTGACTCAATCTCCACCACCGATCAGCCTCACCGACTCCATCACCACCACTGATCGGAGTCAGTGAGGCTGATCGGTGGTGGAAATGGAGTCAATAAACACTCTTGGTGGTAGAGATGGAGTCGGCGAGGCCGATCAGTGGTGTAACGATTAAACCCCACGGTATAAGGGACATGACAAAGGATATGAAGCAAGCAGAAATGAAATTGAGGACTTCTATGCCTAGGAACGTAACTTTGCATTTATCTTCAATGTCAAGTGCAGTCGGTGAAAATGCAAGTGGTCCAAGTGAACCGAAGAAGCTGAGGGGGGTCAACACCATGGATCAAGCATTCAATAAAGAGGTAAGAGATGAATTAAATTGCATTATTACGAGGATATTCTACACTGGTGGATTGTCATTAATTTGATAAAGAATTCATGGTATGCCAAGGCACTTAAATTTGTCGCAAACAATCCAATCGCCGGCTACAAACCTTCCAGTCACAACTCTTTGAGGATCACCTATTGCAATATGAGAAATCTCACGTAGAGAGGTTAATGGAGCCCATCACAGTACATGAAAGCAAAAGGGGGTCTTCATTTGTCGTAATTGATAGGCGGATGTGCAAAAGAGACATTAATTTCATGGCGGTCACCGAAAGTGACCCGATGTTCTTGAACTCCGTAAATGCTGAGGGAGAAGAGAAAAAACATGCATTACATTACGGAGAAGCTTGAAGATTGCATCAAAGAGGTTGGAACTCAAGATGTCATCCAAATTACATAACCTATAACGCTTCTACATGCAATGTTGCGGGTGCCACTGTGGACATCAAGTATCCTCACATCTTTTGAACTCCTTGTGTAGTGCACACTTTTAATCTTGCACTTTGAAATATTATTGTGGTTAAAAACACAGAGGCAGATGTTGTATCTTATGCACAATGCGGTTGGATCACCGAGGCCTCGAATGATGCCTTGATCATAAAGAATTTTATCATGAACCATTCCATGAGGCTTGCCATATTCAATGACTATACCAAGATGAAGCTTCTTGTGATTGCAGAAACTAGATTTGCTTCGTGGATTATCATGTTAAAGAGGTTTAAAGTCATTAAAAAATCTTTAAGATTTGATTCTTAGCGATCGATGGAACATGTATAAGGATGATGATGTACGACTAGCACAATTTGTTAAAGAGAAAGTGCTAGATGATTTATGGTGGGACAAGATAAACTATTTTATTGCCTTCACCGATCTAATTTATGACATGACAAGGGTCAGTGACACCGAGACACCATCTCTTCATTTGGTGTATGTCATGTGAGACACAATTGAAAAGGTTAGAAGTGCTATTTTTTGGTAAAAAATGATAAAGGAAAAATGAGCAATCACCTTTTTATGATGTTGTGCATCAAATCTTGGAGCATCGACGGAACAAGAGTAACACATCACTTCAATGTTTGGCACTCTTTAGATCCATGGTAATATCTAAATTAATATTATAATTTATATTCTTTATTGTGGTTATTCTTTAATGTGGTTATTCTTTATGTTAATAGGTAATATCATAATGTTTGGCTTAATGAGAATATAACTTGACAAGCTTTTCATCAAGATGAGGAGATCCCTTCCCAAAGAAACAAGTATTTGAAGAGATACTATCCCAATCCCGATGAATGACGGGCGGTGGGCATGAAGTATGCTAGATTTTCGTGTACTTTGTGTGCTTTCGCCGACCCGAATTCTCTTCATGATAGAGGATTTATGGATCCAAAGTGTGTGGATTCTTTATGGTTCCTCAACTCCAAATTCACAAGCATTGGCTTTAAAGCTTCTAGGCCAACCATGTTCCTTCTCTTGTTGTAAAAGAAATTAGAGTACATACTCTTTTATTCACTCCTTAAAGAGGAACAAATTAACTCTGGCATAAGCGAAAGATCTAGTGTATATGCATAACAACCTTCGTTTGCTTTCTTGCAGTTCAGACGAATATAATGAAGAGGAAACAAGAATGTGAGATATTGGAGGATAGGCTTTGACTCATTTCAGAGTGCCAGTATTTTAGCTTTTACCACTCTTTCTCTTGATGAACCCACGATGGATGTCGTTTTGTTTGTGAATAATAGAGAATGAGATAATGAAGAAGTCATTGGACTAGCTTCAACTTCATCTTGATCCTTGAGGTATGACTCCAGTTGTAATTTTATTTGAACTTATGATAATAATTTGTTGGTAAAGTTGATTGATAACTCGTGAACTTATGATCTTCGGTTGTATTTTTATTATATACTTATGATAATTTATATCTTGTACACTTGTTGATTGATATTTTAGTTTAGATTAATATTTAATAAATTTATTTATATATAATAATAATAAAATATTGCTTGTCATGTCCTCATATTCTAATTTTTTAGATTTTGTCGTGTCGTGTCCGTGCATCATAGAAGCCGGCTCTGTTCAGCTCAGATTGAGCTGATTCAATCGTATTCGGCTCAATTTGAGCCGATGTCGGCTTGAATTTCAAAAACGGCTCAGATATGAGCTGTTTGTTCCCTGCAAGCGCCGGCGAGGTCTGGTGTCATTGGCGTCGAAACAGGTTGAGGCGGCGACAACAACAAGGTGGCTGCGAGGACATGACGGCAGTGACGGAACAAAGGCCGCGGCGGTGAGCATAAATATGTGACGTCGAGAATAGGCGGAGACGACGGTGGGGGGTAGAAGATGAGATAAGAAAATAATTTGAGGATCTGATGGCTGCGACGATGACGTGGTGGTGCTAATCTAATGGGGATATGGCGACGACAATGATCTATCTGATTTGGCAATCGTAGCGGTGTCAGTGCGTTCTCGTGGCGCACAGCCAAAGCGGCGAGAAAGAGGGACCGCCGGCAATGTCTGCAGCGAGAAAGCAGTGGCGAGGACATGGTTGAAGGGGCGGTGGGGTGGTGGGCTAAGGTTAGGATTTTTGGGGGTCGAAGAGAGGGAGAGTTGGGAGATAAACAGTAATAGTTCTGTTTTTGTTTTTTTAATAATAAAAAGAATAGGAATTTAGCACTGATACTAAAATTAATGTGGGATTAAATGCTAAAAATTTAGATTAGGAATATGAAAACGGATTGTGATCCGGTTCTATGCTTTTCACCTTTTGTAGATTCAATCAATTAGATCAAACAATACCAAAACAAATTTTTTTAACCAAATCTTCATTGCTTTATTCATTGAGTTGGACGCCTTTATATAGGCTTTAATATACTAAAATTATTCACTTGACTACAAGAGTCAACCCATTTCCAATGTGAGAGTAAACAAAAAAACAACAAAAACAAATGCAATGCTGAAAACAAGCATGACCAACTAGACTCAATCGTAACCCTAAACGTTGACTCAAACGAAGTCCAAATGGACTCAAACGAAAATCAAACACAACTATGACACGCGAACTAAACAGTTGTTCAGTAAAATCGAAATAAACAACGTCAAACACATCTAAAAACTAAAATCAAAAGTGGTTCGATGCAATACAATAGCGATGACGCTGATCCCCATCATCCCGTCTCCACGACTGCAGCCCTCCACCACACCATCCTTTTTCTCCTACTTCTGGAACCCATCGACAGCGACCAAGTCATCCTCAATCTTGCGACTGCAATGACAGCACACCAAGCCCTCGACCTCGCACCCTCCTTGCGCTACCACTCGCACCCGCGAGTCCACCGCCGCCCAAACCCCAAGCCCAAACGTCGGCGGCCTCGACTGCCTCGTCTTCCTCTACTGTCGTCGAGGCCTCGTCGGTGCTCCTCCATCGATGTCGAGACTTCACCGACTTCGTTAACCCGCCACCATGATAGGCGACAACTGTTGCCTCTGACGTCGTCACTGCCAGCCATCCTCCCTTTAACAGCTCCTACAATGGTCGAGTCCTAGTTGGATTCAAATAAAAATCCAACCCGACCAGTTAGCATCACAACTGATTTAGGTTAAGTTCTCAAACCTGATTGCAGAGCCTGACCCGATCCGCCACCAAGGTTCAAAGTCTCGGCCGAGTTGCTCTCGACTCGGCCGAGTCCTCTCCGGAATGGCCACTACTGATCCGAGAACGAGGCACGAGGCGATCATTGTGGAGGACATAGACTGACTCGGGGCCGACTCGATCGAGGCCTGATATGACTCGAGTTGACTCGGTTGAGTCAGACCCGAATCAGTTTATAAAAAAGAAAAAAGAAAAAAATGAACTAAACTTACCCAATCTGGATCCAAGGCTCGCCCACCTGCCGTCGTTGCCCGCCTAACCGCCGTCACCGATCTCTCTTTCTCTCTGGCTCGCCTCTCTCCCGATCTCTCTCCCGCTGTCTCTCTCTCGCTGTCTCACCTCTCTCCCGATCTCTCTCCCTCTGTCTCTTTCCCTCGTCGTCGATCTCTCATTCTGTTTGTCTCACCGCTCCCGATCTCTCTCTCTCTTTCTCTCTCCCCCTCTGTCTCGGTCTCTCGTGACAGAGAGGGAAAGTGTGTGAGAGAGATCGGGACAATGGACACAGAGGGGGGAAAGTAAGGAAAGAGAAAGAGAGAGTGAGTGAGACAAAGAAAAAGAGAGAAATAAAGAAAGTGAGAGAAAGAGAAAGAGAGTGAGTGAGAAAGTGAGTGAGACGGAGTCTCTCCCTCCCTTCAGCATATAAGTTTTACATCAATTTGGTATCAGAGCACAATTAGGATAGAATTTACATCACTTAGGCCTTAGTTAGAAAATTTTCTATTTCTTGCATTTAACTTAATTTGATAAAAAATAATATTAATTAACATCGAATTTAGAGTTGCATTCTCTCATCTTCATTTATGTTTTATTCAGCGCATCCAACCCATATGGGTAGATTTTATCTTGTAGAAAAATCTAGTGAATCTCACACCAAGTCTATGGATCCCAACACGCCGCAACCCACTTGTCCATCGTTAGGTATACCTTCTCACAACTAGCAGAACAGGATGATTGGAGAAAAATTACAATCTTTCACACATTCACCAAAATAAGATACAAGAATTGTAAGGTGATTGTGGACAATGAAAGTTGCATCAATGCAGTGTCCTCCAAGTTGACCGAGAAGGTTGGATTAGAAGATGCACCCCATCTCCATCCGTACAAGGTGTCATGAATTAACTCCACGATACTAGAAGTGAAACAACAGTTACTTGTCCTAATGGAATTTGATTTTTATAAGGACAAGATATGGTGTGATGCAGTAATCATGGACGTGGGCCAAGTTATCCTAGGAAGATCATAATTGTTCTATAAAGATGTGACATCCCCGGTCGATCTAACATTTGTCGATTCGAACATAAGGGTAAGAAAATTAAGCTATTGCCCTATCAGCGCAAGGTTGGACAGCCCCTATCAGCCCAAGGTTGGACAGACTGAGAAGACGCCTACCGCACCAAAGCAGACTGATGGAATTAACATAACCAGTGCGTAAGCCTTCGACCAAGAGCTAAAGAAAGGTACTCTATCTATGACTCTCACCGCTAAAGAAATTATGGAGTAACCTGATAACATTATTCCTCCTGAAATCACTCATGTGATTAAGAAGTTTAGTGTTGTTCTCTCGGCTACCGCTGCTGCTGTCGCCGCAACTGCTACCTGTCCTTTTTGTCCTTGGCTCTACTGCCGCCTCCACCCCTTTCACCACTTATTGTCGCTCCCTCCTTTTCTTTCCCCTACCTACTCTAGCCGAGACACCCTTCCTCCTCTACTGTTGACATCATCCCTCTTCCTTTTTTGCTTTATCGTCCACCAATATCCCACTATCAATCTCACGCTGCCCATGACAGAATAATAGTATGGACATCATGTTATGTCTCCCGAAAACTCTTAGCAAACACACTATTGGTTTAGTTCCAAAAGTAAGTATTCTCAACTTGTCACATTACCTAGTGAATCTCATTGATCTTAAGTTGTTCAGTACTAAAGTTGCTTATAACACATGTTTATAGGACAACATAGAAGCCCCATGATGAGATTGCTTATGTTTTAGGCCTAAACAACCCACAGATCTTATCCCCATAGTTGATCACTATTGAGTTTCTGAGTCTACATCATCATTTGCATCATCTGTTGCATTACACGTGCACGAATTACATAAGAAAATCAGTGATAAGCTTACTCAAACAACGCCAACTGCAAGTTATGAGATGTTGTTAGGAACATATTAAAAACTTTTAATGTTGGTGATCTTAAAAAGTTACATGCTTGTAGTGTTTATCCATTTCATATCTTGAAAAAATTGAACGATGATGCTTATGTTATAAATCTTTCTAAAGATTTTGGCATCAGTTCTACTTTCAATTTTAAAAATCTAGTGGATTACAAGAGTCTTGATTTTATCCCATTGGTTATGAGCTTTCTTTTGAGTCTATTGAGTTCTTTCCTTACTCTAAAATATTTTACCTAACACAATATATAAAGTTGATAAAATCTTGGATGATGAAGATTATCGTCACCAATGATGGTGGGACTCAAAGATATCTGATCTGATGGAAAAGATAAACACTGTTTGATGACACGTGGATTGACCAAAGTTACATGCTTTGGAGCTGTAGGAGAGCATCTACACCTCTAACTCGACGGGGTCGAGTTCTCACCTACTCAGGAAAAATGATGAGGACATTGAGCCACGACCCTGGCGCGTATATAATCGTTGAAGAAGATGCATCACCTCGATGTGTTCAAGTGGTTCAATAGTCATGTATTTTTTCTTCTATTATATTTTTTATTTCTTTTATTATTCTAGTACCACGTCGGATGTAATTTGAAAACCAAGTTTGGTAAAGCCTATAAAAAGGCCCATGTACTAGCTATTTTAATGAATGATTATTATAAACATTCCTCAAGTTTGTGAGAGAGATGAATTCCTCCCCAGATCCTTTTAAGAGTAAGAAACCCTAAGAAACTCTAGTTTAGAAATGTAAAATCCTAACTAGTCTTAATTTCTGTGAACCTTAGTTAGTTATCATAACCCCTTCTTCAAACCCTCTTCAAAACCCTAGAAAATTCAGTAAAATTAAAAATCCCAAATCCCCCCAAAAAAATAGAAAATAGCATTGCTCATCTTTTTCCTCAGGGGCTCACCTGCGGCATGCGCGCCGCCTCCTCCCCTCACCCATAACCCCGGTACTGTCTGTGCCCATCCTCAACAGCAGTCTTCTACTACCCCCATCGACGAAAGAGGGGGGACTCCATTCGCCCGTTGAGTGAGGAAGAATAAAAAAACGTCATATTTCTTATCTCGCAGAGTTGCTTGTTCATAAATTCACTCGACAGCTCAGACTTTACGAGGAAGTCACGTAGACTTGACGAGAACTTGTTTGACGGGTTCCATGGGGACGGTGAGTACGACTACAGCCTATGAAACAGGCTTTTGAGTTCCGTTGCATTGCAAGAAATCATTCCAGCCACTCTCACACCTTTCTCTTCCTCATGCTTTTGGAACCCATCGACAACGACCAAGTCATCCTCGACCTCGCGATTGCAATAACAACACACTAGGCCCTCGACCTCGTGCCCTCCTTGGGCCACCACTCATGCCCGTGAGTCGCCGCCGCCCAAGCCCAACGACCGAGTACCAGCTAGTGCCCGAGCGTCGGCAACCCTGACTGCCTCGTCTTTCTCTACTGTCGTCGAGGCCTCGTTGGTCCTTCTCCATCGTTGCCGAGACTTCACCGGCCTCATCAACCCATTGCCACGACAGGCGACAACCGTCGCCTCCGATGCCGTCACTGCCAGCCAATCCTCTCTTCAACACCTCTCACAGTAGTCGAGTCCTAGTTGAATTCAAATTAAGATCCAACACAACCTGCTATCCAACCGACTCGCTAACATCACAACTGATTTGGGTTAAGTTCTCAAACCCGATTGCAGAGCCCAACCTGATCCGCTAGTAGTTGCAGAACCGGATTCAGTTGCAAATCTGACCTACTTCAAGTTTCAGATTTGACCCACAGCTACAGTTTCAGACCCGTTAACAGTTGGACATTTTCAGGCTATATCTCAGCCATTCAAAATCCGATTCACGCAAATTCTCCGGGCGTTGAAACTGTAACAGCCAGAGCTACACATCTACATACATCACAAGGACATTAAGGAGATCCTCAGTATACAACTCTTAACCAAGTTCTTTTATTTACAGTCAGATGACGCATTATCTTTAGATATTATTTACATTGATTGTTGTCCACCAAAACGTGAGTTGTGTGATTCTGCTACATGATAATTCTATAGCTTATGTATTGCACATAAAACTTTAATGCATAACAAAATAGCGTCAATTAATTCTTTTAATTTGTAATAGACTATATATATATATATATATATATATATATATATATATATATATATATATATATGGGCTTACTGTACCTCAGCCTGCGGGCTGAGAGAGTTTCTCAGCCTGCGGGACGTGGCTGAATATAGGCCACACATCGGTCGCAGAGTGTGGGCGCCACAAAAAATCAAAAAATCCCGCCTAAACAATCGTGAATCAAAATGACAAAAATACCCCTTTTAAATGACGACTGCGACTTCTAGCATTCAAAAGTAAAAAAACATTCCATGGTCGCAGACTTAATACAGAATAAAGAATACAAGACAAAAAATGCTATCGCATAGCAATGCGACCTCCTTCGGTACTGCGACCAAATTCGCAATCTTCTTTCTCATGCCTTATGTAAAAGAAGTAATTAATATTATATCTACCGTCATACAACACCAGTCTAAAAAAAAGAGATGCACTAATGTTAATCTCGAGAAAGGAAAGATGTGCACCATACGTAATCTAAAGATATAGCCAAACAATTCTATAAAAAGTTAATTTGTACTTCGGATTCTCCAGCAATAAATCTTCAATTAAATATTTAATTTTTTTATCACTTCCTACCATACTCAACCCTCACCTGTAACAATTATTATTACTATTCATGTTCTTCCACAATATTGACCTTTATATAATGCTTGTAACTAATATATTACCTCATACCTAAAAAACTATAATTTTGCTCTTCCTTTTCAATTTGATTTCAAAAACTTTCAAAAAAAAATTCATTCTTGAATCATGTCTTCCCCATCTTCTTCCTCTGAACACTCAGAATTCAACTTCAATCAATCCCCCACCGGTCCTTTGTCTTTAGGATATTCTAGTGAATCTGATACCAGTCTGGACTTCACTCCTTTTGACTATCTCACTACATCAAATAATGTATTAACTGATCCTCCTATTCATGATGATAATGAATTTTTCATGTGCGTTAGTGAAGAAGACATTATTCCTCTGCCACTTGACGGAGACATGCTTGATGAAAGCATGTCCTCTGATGCTGTAGGCTCGCTTCCTAGCAACGGGTCAGACGAAGAGCTTGATAGAGACGATCCATTCTGGGAGTTCATCGGTGAAACAAAAAAACCTCAAGATGATGAGGAAATAAGTGATGAAGAGGAAGAGCAGAAGAATGAAGACGATGAATCTGCTTATGATGGTGATAATGACGAGGATTAGGATTTCCTGATCTTCTGATATTCAATTATATTTTGTCTTCTTTTAAAAGCTTTTAATTCTATTTTTTTTGTAAGGTCTCTTTCTCACTATATTAACTTATAAGCTCTTTTAATTACATATTCAAACTGCGACTGCTGCTCTTAAACACTGCGACCATAGTCGCCATCCTACTACGGATGCAATTTATGGTCGCAGTTAATCATTTATCAGTTCCCAATGCGACTTTGGTCGCAATAATGTACTGTTTTGCAGTTCAAAGTAATTTAAAGTTATAGTGTATTAACTTTTAAACTGTTTTGGATAACTGAACAGTCACCTAGGAAGTATACAATTTTTGAGAAAAGATAGAAAATATATTTGAGAGATATTCACGTGGTCCGAGAGCTTAAACCTTTTGAAATTCCGGGATTAAATACATATAAAGGGTCATGAGCAAAGGATTAAAAACATACTAAGTTATTTTTTGCTCAAACTCGTTACTCTCACTGTTCCGAAAATACATTCAAAAAATGTCTTCACCATCACCACCGTCTTCACCGGAAAGAAGCCAATCATCAAATGATGATTTTATGTTTAGTTCTGAAACAATGTCTCGCTATGGGTCAGAATCTGAGCTTGATACAGACGACCCTTTCTGAGAGTTCATTGATGAACCAAAACACAAACATGAAGAGGAAGAAAGCGACGATGAGACTGTACCTGAAGAGGAGGAAGAGACAGAAGACGAAAGCGATACAGAAGACGAAAGCATGACTCTTGACGACGAATCTGATTACTATGGTGATGACGACGATTAGAAGTTAAAAAATTGTATTTTGTTTTTCTTTTTAAATATATATAAATCTGTTTTCTAAAGTTATTTGTGTGAATTACATTTTTTACTACTATGTATTGGTTGAAATACTGCGACCATGGACGCAGACTTAATAAATACAATGCGACCAAGGTCGCAGTTGCTGGTCTTTAATCTTAATCAACAACAACACTGCTACCTTGGTCGCAGTTTCTGACCGTAGTCTTTATAATATAAACTGCGACCTTGATCGCAGTTGTTGGTGTTTAGTCTTAATAAAATACACAGCGAACTTGGTCGCAGTTGCTGATCTTTACTCTTAATCAATAACATCACTGCGACCTTAGTCGCAGTTGGTGGTATTTATAAATAATCAACAACACTCGACTTTGGTCGCAGTTGATGAACGCAGTCTTAAAAAAAATAATCTGCAACCTTGGTCACAGTTTTTTGGTCGCAATGTCGACCCTGGTCGGAGTTGTTTCTGTTTGCACTGTAGTCTTATGCGACCTTGGTCGCAGTGTGGTCTCTGGTCCAAGTTGTTTTGTTTGCAATGCATGACTGCGACCAAAGGTCGTAGTTTATTAAAAAACAAATATGCTTTTTATTTATTTTCACGCATTTATCTCCAGGCATGTGAAAATGATAAAAAAAAACGATCTCTTATACAATAAGATTGAGTGTTACAATATAGCAGTAGAAAGAAAACTAAACATCAAAAAGAGCCATTGTTGACTAAGAGCAGTGTTGTTATTGAGGTCTTTTTATTTATGTCCAGGCATTTATCTCCAGGCATGTGAAAATGATACAAAACGCTCTCTTATACAATAAGATTGAGTGTTACAATATAGCAGTATAAAGAAGACTAAACATCAACAGAACCAAGAAGACTAAACATCAAAAGAGCCCTTGTTGAATAAGAGCAGTGGTGTTATTGACGTCCCCGTGTACTAAAAAACTGTGGACGTCGAGGACCATGACTTCTTCCCTTGTGGACGAATATCGATCAAGTTCACCGGCCAAAATATTCTCCCACAGGCCCAGCGAACCTGAAAAAGGACAATCAAGCTCTGGGTCTTCTTCGTGCATAGGGTCATCTTCATCCATGGAGGCAGGCCCCTGTTAGAGACTCTGAAGAAGGCGGAAATTCTCAGAGCAATTGCTCTCAAATGAACACAGTCTAATTATGGGCTGTTAAAGGGAGAGGGTGAGCCCTATTTATGGGCAGCCCATAATAACAGCTTCGGGAAACAGCGAATGGTGCGGGTTCATCAACGTAGACTTGACGTTAAAAAGATCTCATAAAATCTTTATGACAGGTCGCGTCTCACGGAGTCGGTCCAAGTCGCATCAGACAACAGACAACTTTTCATTTTTCATTTAGATTCAAAAAAATGACTTAATCCAAAACAACACTTAATAAAATAAGAACACGGCGACCTTGGTCGCTATGCATGTTAATCTAAAGGAAAACACTTACTTAACGTACTGCGACCAAGGTCGCAGTCCATGTAAAGCGACCTAAGACTGCAGTTGCTGGCCATCTTTATCAACAACAACACTGCGACCTTGGTCGCATTTAACAATGTACACTGCGACCATCTTTATCCTTAACAATACTGCGACCTTGATCGCAGTTAATAATTATATTACTTCACCCTTAAAAATTTATAAAATACACAGCGACATTGGTTGCAGTTGCTGGTCGCAGACTTAATAAATACACTGCGACCTTGGTCGCAGTTGATGGACTTTAGTCTTACTCGACAACAACACTGCTACCTTGGTCGCAGTTTCTGACCGTAGTCTTAATAAAATAAACTGCGACCTTGATCGCAGTTGTTGCTGTTTAGTCTTAATAAAATACACAGCGACCTTGGTCGCAGTTGCTGTTCTTTACTCTTAATCAACAACATCACTGCGACCTTGGTCGCAGTTGGTGGTCTTTATAAATAATCAACAACAACACTGCGACTTTGGTCGCAGTTGATGGCCGCAGTCTTAAAAAAATAATCTCCAATCTTGGTCGCTATTGCTGGTTTTTAGTCTTAATCAACAACAACACTGCGACGATGTGACACGTCACCGCAACAGTTGCTTAGTCGCAGTCTTTGGTCGCAGTGTCACCCTAGTCACAGTAGTTACTGTTTGCAATGTATCTTATGCGACCTTGGTCGCAGTGTCATCTATGATCATAGTTGTTTTGTTTGCAATGCATGGCTGCGAAAAAGTTCGTAGTTTATTAAAAAAAACAAATATGCTTTTTATTTATGTCCAGGCATTTATCTCCAGGCATGTGCAAATGATACAAAACGATCTCTTATACAATAAGATTGAGTGTTACAAATACAGCAGTACAAAAGAAGACTAAAACATCAAAAAAATCCCTTGTTGACTAAGAGCAATCTTCTTCTTGAGGTCTGGTGGCAGCAGAATCAATAAGATTGAGTGTTACAAAAAAGACTAAAAATCAAAGTAGCCAAGAAGACTAAACATCAAAAAATCCCTTGTTGACTAAGAGAAATCTTCTTCTTGAGGTCTGGTGGCAGCAGAATCAATAAGATTGAGTGTTACAAAGAAGACTAAACATCAAAGTATCCAAGAAGACAAAACATCAAAAGAGCCAAGAAGAGCCCTTGTTGACTACTAAGAGCAATCTTCTCCTGGAGGTCTGGTGGCAGCAGAATCTTTCGTTTATGAACATCTCTTCACCAGAAGGTTATCCAGTGAGCATGGAGTTTCCTCGATGTCACTTCTGGGGTAAGAGAGGAGGTTTTGAGACCTCACAGGGAATGCTACCCACCACTATATCCACCACATCCCCCGCTGCCATACCCACTCTGACCATCCGTTACCAGCAAGCTTGACTGGTGCATCAAGTCAGAGAAGATCTCGGTGAGGATTAAGTCCTCGTCAGGGATCATGACTTCTTCCCTTGTGAACAACGAGGACCATGACTTCTTCCCTTGTGGACGATGAGGTCTATGACTTCTTCCCTTGTGGACGAACATCGATCAAGTTCGTCAATAGGGTCATCTTCATCCATGGAGGCAGGCCCCTGTTAGAGACTCTGAAGAAGACGGAAATTCTCAGAGCAATTGCTCTCGAAAGAAAACAGTCTAATTATGGACTGTTAAAGGGAGAGCGTGAGCCCTATTTATAGGCAGCCCATAATAACCATAATTAATGGTTCATTAATCAGAATCGTCGGCATTAATGGTCTCCAACCGCCAGCGCCGGTTTGGCATTAAAAGACATTAACGCCTAAACCCAATGAAGAACCGACGCGTAGACAACCGCTTCGGGAAACAACGAATGGTGCGGGGTTCGTCAACATAGACTTGACGTTAAAAGATCTCATAAAATCTTTATGACAGGTCGCGTCTCACGGACTGACTCCAAGTCGCATCAGACAACAGACAACTTTTCATTTTTCATTTAGATTCAAAAAATGACTTAATCCAAAAAACAACACTTAATAAAACAACACTTACTTAACGTACTGCGACCAAAGTCGCAGTCCACGTAATGCAACCCTAGATTGCAGTTGCTGGCCATCTTCATCAATAACAACACTGCGACCTTGGTCGCATTTAACCATGTACACTGCGACAAAAGACTTTGGCTAAGGTCGCAGTTTAAATGTACAATGCGACCAAAGACTCTGACCACATTATATTCAAAAAAAATAATTACTTAACGTACTGCGACCAAAGTCGCAGTCCATGTAATGCAACCCTAGATTGCAGTTGCTGGCTATCTTTATCAATAACAACACTGCGACCTTGGTCGCATTTCACCATGTACACTGCGACCAAAGACTTTGACTAAGGTCGCAGTTTAAATGTACAATGCGACCAAAGACTCTGACTACATTATATACAAAAAAAATTAAACTATAAAGTAGAATTTTATCGCAGGCTGAAAACATTGATCTGAAAAGATTTTATATTTTCAAAAAAAAATTTATCCCAGGCTGAAAAGGAGAAACTACATCTTTCAAAAAAGAGGTAAAGAAATAAGGCGAAAAGTAATTTATATCCTATAAAGAGCGGCAAAATAAAAGGGGGGAAAAATAATAATAAACAATAAGGAAAAGTTATCATAAGGGGTATTTGGTAATTTAACTTCTCCCTAAAACCGGGCCGCAAGTCAGTGAGGTGACAAATCGAGCCACGTCACCGCAGGCTGAGAGAGTACTCTCAGCCCGCGGGCTGATATACATTTTTCTATATATATATATATATATATATATATATATATATATATATATAATCATCTATAGATCAATACTGCTAGTTTTTACTTTTCCTACCAATGATCGTTTCATGTTGGTAAAGCGTTAAATTGAGTTTTATTATTTATTAGATTTTGACAAGTACACTTTTCACATCAATTTGGTATCGGAGCATATATGTTTCACGTCACTTTGATAGTGCAAGGCACATGGAAAGGTAATATAGATGTGTATAGGTGTCCCATGAAGGGTTCACAAGCTTAAGATAAGCCACCATTTGGACCTGTATGCAATTAGACAGAAAAAGAATAAAAGAAATGAGAGAATATAGAAACCACAAAACTTCATAGAATGATCCACAAAACAATGCAGGTACAGCAGGGGTAAAATTCACTTATACAAATTTGCAAATAACTTAGTTCAAAAGCTCACAACAACTATGTTGGTTATTAGCTCATCCCACCCATATGATACAGTTTCATTTCAGAACACTAAGGCTTGTGTTATACATTCTCTGTGCAGTAGTTATAAATGAATATGAGAATATGTATATTTTGGGTCTTTAGCTTACCTCATGCGCCTTACAGACTAATGCATCTCTCTGGACTAAATCCTATCACCATCCACCAAATCAACCTACTTGTCACCACCACAAGGTTCAACTAACTCAAAATAGCAGTCAGGTATAAAGGCCCATTTGATCAATATACTGACAGCCCCAGGATAGCTCTTAAACATATTTCATTGATTACGTCTTAGATAACCTATATAACAATTCACAGATGCGTGTGTCAGTGGCGTGGCCAGGATTCCAAAGTTGGGGGGGCATAAAATAACATGCAATAATATCAAAATTGTAAGGATATTTAATACTAAATAATAATGATTTTCTTTCTAAAATACTAGGAGAAAGGGAGGGGTCTCAAACTTGAAATCTCTCAACCAATATTCTATTACATAAAAGTGATTGTTACAGTATGAAACTGCACATCCAACTCCAAAAGTATAACTTGCAAATCAAACTCCTTACATATTAAAGAAAACAAATCCAAACATAAGCATAATGAAAATATGAAATTTACTATTGATAATCAATTCAATAACTTCAAGAAATAAAAAACACTTCAATTAGAAGCATGGTACTTACTGTAAACTGTGTCTATGAATGGTAGACTCTTCTCCGCCTCCTAAAAGGAGATCCCTCTGCAAATAAAGTATGCAATGCAACATCAGTTTTCAAATTGCGCAGACATTTCCAAAGAGTAGTCGACTACTATTGGGTATTAGTCGACTAGGTCAAGATAAGCTCAAGTGACAGCCTGACAGGTTTCTGGATAACTGAACCAAGTCGACTACAACTTCTTTATAAGTTGACTAGTCCAGTGATGAGTCGACTAGGGGAAATGGGTTAGTCGACCACAAGGGTCTATTAGTCGACTATATATTCTGTCAAGTCGACTAATGGACAAACAGAGAGTTGGTATCAAGTGAGACACAGGATTAGTCGACTATGGCTTTGGTCAAGTCACTACATAACATATTAGTCGACTAACAGGGACTATAAGTCGACTATATATCTATGACTTCCATGGCTGACAGCGGCGGAGTTTATAATTTTTTTATAGATGTAATTAAATGGCATCTAAGAGTTGAAGTTGATGAAGCATCTGAAGGAGGTGATTGCGATGATGGAGCTTGCGCAGCCGGCGGTGACGCCGATGAGAGCGAGGGCAGTGACAGTGAGGGGGCGAGCCGAGGGCGATGATAAATTATTGGAAGTATTTTTTTTTTACTTGATTGAAAATTTGGAAGTGTTTTGAGAAGACTAGAAGTCCAAGGATCTGAAACAAGATCTCCCCAAATTCCCTTGATAATCAAGAATCAGACTTAGACCTCAAAAAGCATAAAAAGAACAAATTGAGAGAATGGAAATTTTTACCTTAATTGGAGATTTGGGGAAAGAACTTCGAGTCTTCGACCAGTGCAAAAGCCACGAGCGAGATCAGAAACCCTAGCCCTGGAGGATTTCAATTTTCAAGCGAAAACGAGCGGCGAGACTGGAGCCTGGATTTCAATTTTCAAGCGAGAACGAGCGGCGAGAGCAAAAAATAGGAGAGGCTGTTAGGCTTCAGCTCTCAGCCTCTTCCAAGTTATTTATTGACTGCCAGCTATTATTTATTGCCAGGAGCCAATGGCTGGGTTAAATAATAGTAGGGCCCCCCTACTAGGGGTTTTTTTTTCTTGCGGGCCCGGGGGGCACGTGCCACCCTGTGCCACCCCCTGGCTCCGCCAGTGGCGTGTGTGTGTTTTCTATCTTGATAGCATGCCATTGGGACTTCTCTCAAAAATTGATTTTGTAGAAAATATTTATAAAGAATAATCTCACTTTAAGAACAATTGAAGAATAATAGACCCCTGATTTCTAAATCGATGGTGGTACATGATTATTTTTGGGTTAAGTTACTTCTGAAGAAAGTTACTAAAGGATAAAATTGATGACTTCATTCCCAGAGATACACTGGGAGACTTGAACCTTGATCGAGTGTGTGTGGGTGGGGGGTGGGGTGCGTTCTATCTTGATAGCATGCCATTGGGACTTCTCTCAGAAAAATGATTTTGCAGAAAATATTTATAAAGAAATTATCTCACTTTAAGATCTATTGAAGAATAATAGACCCCTGATTTTTTAATCAATGGTGGTACATGATTTTTTTTGGGTAAGTTAATTCTGAAGAAAGTTACTTTAAGGATAAAATTGATGACTTCATTCCTAGAGATAAACTGGAAGACTTGAACCTTGATCAAAGAATCTTCAAGGTTCTTAAGGCAGTCAAAATAGCTTTTCTGTAACTCAAAGGTACTAACCTCTCTTGTAGATAGGGAAGTTCGAGTAGGCAAATTGATGGGCTTGATGGTTGGTGGAAGAGAACTAAGTGATGCCTCCTAATAGGGTGACACAATACATTTTTTAACCATCTTCTAACCCATTTCATAGTACATGAACAACCAAATGCTAAATGTATAAAAACCAGAAACATATACCCCAGATTTAAGAATTAATGTATAAATCAAGAATCGAGAATGTATTAGTGTAGGTTATTACTATTTCCAAATCGATGATTACAAATAAACACTCAATTCAACAGTTAGTTATGTTCATTTTCCAATCAAAATATCAGGTAATTAATCTTGTTCATAAGGATGTTAATATCTATGAAAACAAGTAGGAAAATGAAAGAGCATGCTGATGCATAGAAGGAGAGCCTGCAGCAAAAAGTTTGAATGACTATTCATCAACTAGCAGAGCAATTTGACATACTGCACATAATAGGAGTACATGCTATTCATTGCAAAATCAATTTGCATGAGGCATTGAACACTAAATACTTCAGCCAAGCCATAAAACTTTATACTAACAAACATAGACTTGAGATGTGTGAATCATCCCGAGATGAAGAACCCATTAAGGAAATGAAAGTGTCTCAAGAACTCATTGTAACTCATTAAATTAGCCCAGGATGCAAAATTATGGTAAAATATTTTTGCATCTGATCCAGACTAAGGTTCTAGCTACCATAGCATACAACATCTATCAATGGAGGAAGAAGTCTCCCATCGAGGAAACCCATTCAACCAGAGTTGATATTATTTTGTCTCTTTTCAAGTTAATGAAAGTAGCATTTGAATTGAATATCAGATGATGAGAAATACCTAAAAGTATAATGAAACCAACATTTTGGAATTCAATAAAAGATGTATTGTGACCCACAGGGGTTGATACATGTTTAAAATGCATTTATGGCCAAACCAGGCTCCTTACCAGAGAACTAAAATACTGTGCTCCAACCTCCAAACACATGCAAGAATACATAATAGAATATCAATCCTGGAAAACAAAAATAAGCAAAATAGGATTCTCCAAACTGGTTGAAGATTTGATGTACATGCATGAGCAGATTTCTAACACAGTGCATCAGTTGCAACCTAGCAAACTACTAGCCTATTACATTAATGGGTCTAATATTGCACAAGCAGTAGCAACCTGGCAGCAATATGGGTATAAACAGGTTCTGGAGTATCTCATATCTGAATCCACGTAATAACGCTGTCCTTGCAGCACAATACACTAGTGTCAGAAGAAAAAAAATCAGGCAAAAGGATAGTCTAATATGTCCTGATTCTATTACATACACGAGCAATTTGAATATGTTAAGGTATAAATACTACAAATAAAAACAATGATATGGTTTTTCATCATATAGAACAAAGGGACAAGGCTTCCGCTTAGAAATACGAGTTCTACAAAGAAACCAGTTTAATAAGTACCCAATGTCCAGATATCACTCTGTAAATCTTTGTCAATGACTACAGAGCAACTAGCAGGGGATTTTTCATTTGAAAGAGATTTTATGATAAGCTACAAATGACTGTGTGTGTGTGTTGTGTATAGTTTTGAACACATTCAACTCTAATAAAGTGGATATAACAAAAACTCCATCTTATAACAGGTAAAAGAATGAAGATTTTTGTTAGCCTAAAATGACATGATAACAAATACTAGTTCTCCATATCTACATATGTAATCCAAACTGAGGATGTACCATCTACATTTAAGCATGAATGATGGAAAACAAGTATTAGGTTAAGTGGATAAATGCAAATTCAAATTTTCAATAGTGTAGACCACCAAAAGTATCATACTGGACAAGAGACCCGAGTAGTTGACTAGCTTTAAGACAAGTAACACATCTACAGTGGAAAAAAATCATGCAATAATAGTCTACTTGAGCAGGTAAGTGCACATATCTGCACGACACTGAAATGTAGGAACTAGAATTAGAATTCACTATCCACATACGTCTGAACCAGGCCCATAAACTTTTCTATTTGATAATATCTGGACAAATCTGGCAATACTAGACCTGAAAATCGAATTCTGCAGAAACCAATCGCTAAACTGAGCGTGCATATAACTTTAGTTAAGCGTATGAGTGAAGTGCTGTGAAGGTGAAGCGGGTGTTTTGGCATATGGATCAGCAGTAGTCATGCCTAATAAAAGTAGAACCAATTGTCTCACGTGGTAGGAGGAAAAGGTGGCAGTCTCCAAACAAGGGAAGAAAAAGGTAGGGATCCAAATTTTTTAGTCAAGTTCATAACTTTATATAATAGCTTGCTGGTGCAGGAAATGAACTAGACATTTCGAAGTCATGCTTTTTCAATAAGGTATAAATAATACCGGAATAATTCATCTACTCTACTAGCTTGCACATCAATATTATGCCTATTTGTGCTGGATAGTATAGAAGCAGTGTTATTAAGTACTAACAGGGTGCCAGAATAAAATCAGAATAACTAGAAACAGAAACAGAATCCATATTAGCATGTTGAACAAATTAAAATACATATAAAAGAATCATAGTTCTGAAGAAACATACACATATATAACATCATCATTCGCATAACTTGATCGGCTTCCATCAACCCTAATCTTGGGAAACACACTAAACACAATCTGATGCACACTTCAACAGAAGAATCGTACACTCAGTGGACGTATCAGTTGTAAAACTTCAAGAAAAAGAACACAGATTAAGGGGGAAAAGAACACGGATCAAGAAAGAAAGCCCAGAGAATGGGCACAAAGCATGAATCGGAAAACATAACCCTTGCATTTTAAGCATATTTTAAGGAGGAAAAAAAAAAGTCAAGAGAACTGATTAAACAGAGGGGGGGAAAGGCAAACTAAGCCAGACAATCGCAACTTTCAGCCAGTGATCCCCCGACCACATACAAACCCACCTCAAAAAATTAGAAAACGCCTCAATTATATGTTCCTGCTTCAACAAAATAGCCACCTCCCACCAGAAAATACACATATCTCAAAGATCCCAACTTCCCCCAAAATGAATCAAATCAGATCAGTCAATTTAAACCCCAAGAAGATCGAAACCATACCTCCTTGAAAAGCTCCTGATTCGCCGCACGTCTTCAGGTGCCGGCATCCTCATCGGCTTCTCTCCTTCTTGTTGCAGAGGGAGAGATGAAAGCTAGGGTTAGGGTTTCTCGAAAGGGCGGTGAATTACGGTTTCTTGATCGATTAAATTTGGGAGAAGGTTCATAGAGAGAGGGAACAGATTCGAGACGTCCGCTCCAAGAGGGGGAACCCAGTATTTAAAGACAAAGGGATGAGAGAAGGATTAATTGGTAATTTGACCGCGTAATAATTCCGCGAGAAATCCCATGTACTAATTCTGCTACTCTCGCGTTCTCTCTCTGTAACGGTTATGTATTACGCGTCAGCGACCGACCTCTCTATGGCCTCGGGGTTAGGTTGACCCGAGACCCAATTAGCCCGTTTATTAAACGAGTCGGTCTGCTTGATCCTACTTTAAATATTTAATATTTAGAAATTTATCCTCAAATTAATGATATTAACCTCCAGGTCTTTAACATCTTAAAAGTTTACTGCATTTGAGAATAAAAAATGAATAATCATTTTGATTCTATTAACTTGTCTAATTTTTATGAAATGACTAAATTGTCCTTATTAAGAGTAAACATTACATTCCAACATAAAGCCTATATGCTCATCTTCTTTTTTTTTTTTGCTTCTTTCTCGTCCTTCACCCACACCCCCACCCCCCCCCCCCCCCGCCTAAATCAAACATATTTCTATTCATATATTTATTATTAAAAACTCACATCAAATCATTTTCACATATTTTTCTTAAGAATTTTGAGGAAAATAAGAAGAAACTTTTAGAGTGAGTTTGATAGAAAATTTAGAAGAATTTTAAGTTTAGGGGGGGGGGGGGGGGGGGGGGGAGAGAGAGAGAGAGAGAGAAGAATGAAGAAGAAGAGGACAAGAATTTTGGATTTGATAGAATTTGGATTAGGTCATATAAGAAAAATAAAGAAGAAAGAAAAAGAGCATAACAGATAAAAGACTCTTGTTTTATTCAAAATCTAGTTAGAAAGATAAATTAGTAAGATTTAGAAGATTACGAAGGCAGATTTCTAACATCAAAGATTTTGGGGTAAATTCTAAATATTAAATATTTGAAGGGTATATATCTAAATAACCCTACTTTAAAATGTTCAAATTCAAATCTCAATTACAATTAAATAACTTAAATCAAAGATATAAAACATATAAGCAGAGAAAAATAGCATGGAAGAAACAGCGAGACCTAGACAACTAAAATACCTTATAATTTGAGATGTAAACAGATATAAATAATCAAACAAAACAAACATGAAACTTGAAAAATAACAGATCTAATTGACGACAACATTGTCATTGTCTTCTACTAAGACATTAGAAAAATAGAAGGTAAATAAAGAACAAGTGATTTCCTAATAGTTCACTTTTCTCTTCTCTTTCAATAGATTTATGTTACAACCAGCTAGCATATGATGCAACTCGGGTTCAATGTTACTGCTAATCTTTATTTTAGTGTGTCAACTAATGCATTTCCCGAACAACTATATATGCTTTGTATCTAAGTCAGGTCAATCTTTTTTCATTTCCTTTTAGAGAAACATCTTTAATGTGTTTTCTTGGCCAAGCCCGTGCCTTATTTGTTACTCGATTAGCCCGTCTGCAATCAAGGCTTAGCATTGAATGAGACGCATTTGGTCTATGGGTTGAATTTCCCCAATTATAAATATGAATTAATATGGATAATGCTAGCTTATTTGAAACATCCAAATAGATAAATAGACATAAATGACATATATCATAATTGTATATAGATTGAAGCCTATCAAGTTTGATCCAATATATATAACGGAGCATATTTCCAGACCATGTATGTTGAATTTGAAAGACAAACATAATTTTTTGTCCAAAAGCTTAATTATAATCAATAATATTGGATTAACATCCAGATTCAATCAACATCTGAATTTGTTTTTATGAAATATCATTAGCAAATTCAATATACAAAATTTTTTTGTATACGTAAAATGCAAACAATACAAAACAAGTACAAATATAACGGTGTCAATGTATGCTCGGTATCTGATCCTTTATATCACACTAACTCTTTCCCATCTTCCTCCACCAAAGCTTCTGCATACTTTTCTTAAAGAAACACACAAATCAAGTAAAACTTCTATTAATAATAATCTACAACTACTCTTAAAAACAAATAAGAAACACGTGCACATTTTCTTGTCCCCCTCTATTTTTTCCTATCTTTGTATTTTTTCATAATTCAATTTTATTTTAATTATTCTCCAACTATAATTAATAGTCTTATATTATAAAAACTCTACCTCTCTATAACTCTGTAACACCCCATTCCCGGAATATGTACTTAGATGCATATTCTGATTTTCTGATCAGATTCTTTTGATTTTCCCTCGTGTTTAATTTTGCTTTATGATTATTTATATCACCATTTGGTATTTGGATCCAGATTCTTGGATTCAGATTCAACCCGAGTCTGAACCGAAGACCAGATCCAGTGTATTGATCAATTTGACCTTTCTAATAATTAGATTTGACCGATTTCAGTTTCAAACATTATTTTCTAATATTTTAGATTTTTCATGATTTTTTGGAATTTTTTTGAATTAAATTGCAAATCTTCAAAACCGGTATCGACCGGTGCGGTCGATCGATTTCGGACTTTTAATTAACAAACGGAGTTAAATTTCTAAAAACTGCTTTCACATTATTTCACAAGATTGTATTTTCTATCTTAACACATTTTGGAGATTTTTTTGAATTTATCAAAATTTCACCGGATTTGGTGTCGGCCAGTATCACTGGTCAATTCCAGGATTTTTAATTTACAAAAAGAGTTGAATTTCTAAAATCTGCTTTCACATTATTTCTTATAATTATATTTTCTACCTTAGTGTATTTTTAGGGATTTTTCTAAATTTATCGAAGTTCGACCGGTTTTGGTGTCGACTGATATCGCTGGTAGATTTTAGAATTTTTATTTTGAAAAAGAGATTGAATTTCTGAAATCTGATTTCACCATGATACTTAATATAATATTCCTTATTTTTGAGAATTTTTGAAAATCTTTTCGAGATACTTTATTTTTCGAGTTTTTCCAGTGTTTTCAGGATTTTCCCAGATTCTGGGATTTTTTCTAGATAATTTTCTTTTTTTCTCTTTTCCAATTTTTCTCCTCCACTTATTTTTTTCCTTTTTCTTTTTTTTTTTCGTTTCTTTCCTCCAAAAATTCTCCACTACACAACAAAACCCCCCAAAATATTTCCCCCCACTAATTCTCTCCCTCTCTCACCCTTCTCCCTCTCTCTCCACCCACCACGGGTCCAAACCCGCGTTCGGGTCCAGACCCGATGCGGGTCTCCCCCTACTGAACACGGGGTCCCCTTCCCCTTTCTTTTTCTATTTAATCTCTCATTATCTCTCTCCCCCATCTAATTAATCCCTCTTTCTTTCTAAATCTCTCTCACTCTTTCCCTCTCATCTCCACCCCTGTGACCGACGCCACCCACGCGCCCCACTCTAGCGCAACTCCGGCGAGCTTGGCTGGTGACCTAGGCTGGCGTTGGCGCCAACTCCCCCAAGCTCCTCCTCCATCTCCAACTACACCATCAAATCCATCTTCTTCCTCCTTCACCATCTTGACCCTTGTTTTCCATTGATTTTTCAAAGGGAAAAACTTACAAAAAAAAGGGGTCGAGGAGCTAAATTACAAGTAACACAAAAGATTACAAGTAGATCTCCTCTGAGATTCTGGAGAAGTGTGAGTCTGGTCAGCGCGCGACCACTTTGTCCCTTTGACGATGCGATCGATAGGATCCCTTCTCGCCTGGTTCGGGGAATCGGAGAACAGAAGGTTGGTAGAACCCTCTTGTTACTTCTCAAACTGCCTCCACTTGGGAATTCCTTCTCACCTAGTTCTGGAGATTCCTTGATAGGGAGGAAGATCTTAGGGTATCAGCACCCTGATTAGAGAAGTAGTTCTTTGAATTCTTGGAAGCAAGAGAATAGATCTCTGTTTTTCAGCCTCTCTCTCTGTGCGTGTTTTTTTTTGCCTCCTCTCTTTGTACCTGTGGTGGGCTATTTATAGGGAGAGCAGGGTATAACTGTCCCTTGAAAATCTAGAAACAGATTGAGTCAATCTGTTTAAATCTGGAAAGTAGCCTTACCGCGAGGCTAGAATCAGCTTCTGCGAAGTTAGGAATAGCAGGTAGCGTTGATCTCCTGATCTGGTTTGATTCTTTCCAAATAACTGAAAGATCTCTCCTGATCTTCTTACTTATTTTAGGAGAGTCAAGAGATTATGGTAAACAACTGCCAAATTTGATCTTGATTGGATTTGTTCTTGAATAGATTTGATCTCATCTGGAGATTTGATTAGTCAAAGGTGACCATAAAAGACCCGCGGCAGAGCTACCGCGTCGAGCTCACAACGGAGCTGGAAGGAGCATCTGGCGAAGTCAGAAGAAAACTCTTCAGCGGAGCTGGATAAACATCTGTGGCGAAGCTACCGAGCATCCTTCTGCGTGGTTGCGTATGGCTTCGAGCGAAGCTAACTCTCTGCGGAGTTAACTGAGCACTTCAGGCGAAGCTGTAAGTTAGCTCTCCGATAGAGCTTTGAACAGCTTCAAGGCGAAGTTGGACAAACTTAGCCTCTCAGGTGAGGCTATCCCCTTAGGCTCATGTGATGCTAAGTGTTTAGCTAACTTAGCATCTTAGACCTGCTTAGATCTCTTCAAAGACAATCTGGGCTCACTGTCTGCTTCACTGGATCAGTAGAGTCCAAGTTGCTGATTTGTCCTTCGGAGATGTGTACAGAACTGGTCGTCAGCTTGTCCGTCACTTGCTTTTTGTAAATGTCAACAAGTTTAGACATTGTTCAGGCCAGTCAGGAATCTTGTCTTTTTTAGAGTGTCAACAAGACCCCCTTCAAAGTTTTCGTAAGTCTGCAATGGAATGGTTCAGACTCTGAAATACTTTGAATTGCTTTGATTGATGGTATGTGAAGTACGAACGTCGTCATAGTGGTTGAGTTCAGCTTCGCTTTCAAATAAGTTCGCCGAGGAATCGTGTAGATTCGCGATTCTGGGTAGCTTCGCATCTGAGTAGCTCCGCGTTCGAGCCTTTTGGAGTAGATTCGCTTCAAATCGGTTTTAGAACGACGTTCCTTTCCCGAGGCTAACTGCTTTGGCTAGTTACGAGAAGGACTGCTCCTTTTTCGAGGTTGAAATAACCTCTCTTGCATTAACGAGGAAAATCATTCCTTTTGCGCGCATTTCTGAGGGAGACTATTTCCTTTCTCAAGGCTCAGTGCTTGAATGCCTTTAATTCGCTCGCGCTTCCAAGCTTGAAATAGCGGCGGTATGATCAGGCCATGAGGCCTATAAATAGGACACTTGAAGTCCTCTTCAGGGAAACAGCCTGATCATGACATCTCCTGATTGTTCAGAGAAAGATACGCAGATCTCTGAAATAATGGGGATGCCCACTCTGGTCATTAACCGGCCAAGAACTGGTGAGTCTCGGTCATTCAGAGACTTCACCAATGGACTTAGTGACTTTAGAGAGTTTATCTCCCTTATTTTAGCTTTATCAGCTGCCTCAGGGATTGATTTCCCTTATTCTTCATTTTGTATCTGACTGACTTGCAAAGAAGGGATTCAAGCCTATTTTCCAGCTTCTTGGCGAAGCTATCAATTTCACTTGATCAAAGAAAGATCATTTCATGCCTGCCTGTTAAGTTCGCCATGTAAGCAAGGATTGGGGTTTAGTTTCTTCAAGGTTGAGTCAGTCTTGCCATATAGGTGGGGTCAAGACTGCGTCTCTCTGGACCAGTCTGGCTTAGCCATATATGTGAGGCTAGGACTCTGTCCTTTTTTAGGCTTCTCCAGCCTAACTGCCTTAGGTGGAGCTAAGACTTGGCTTATGCTGAGCTAGCCCATCATCACTGTGCAAGCGAGGCTATCCCTTGCTTAATTGAAATCCATCCTTAAAGTGCAACTGGATCGGATATAAATTGCTTCGCCCAAAGAATTTGACTTAGCGTATCATAATTGCATTTTTCTTTGACTTACTGCTAACCTGTTTCCAGTTTGCATTGCAGTGAACTGTGCCTGTCAGCCTTTTGTTTTGATGAAAGAGACTAGAAACTTGCCTCTTGATCTTCAAGTTGAAGCTTTGATCATAAGCAGGAGGAACATACTGGAGAAGCTGATGTATGTTCCAAGAAGAGGTTGGCAGTTGCTTATCTGAGATGATCCACTTCGAGAAGGGGCTGATAGTCGCTTATTCGAGATGATCCACTTCGGGAAAGCGGACGTCACCTATAAGGTCTCAGATCCTTCCTTTGCTAATTTTGATCAAAGAAGATCCGACTTTCTGGTAGCAACCAGTCCTTTGTCAATTTTCATCAAAGAAGATTCAGCTTCTTGATGGCAAAATCTGCCATTATGCGAAGGATTACGGCCTTGTGCAGGAGGAAGGCCTTTCGTGTCCAGTTAGTTTGGCTTGGAAGTAGATAGGACCACTTGTATGCCTTTAGAGCAATGATTCGGTTGTACGAAAGACCACTTTGATGTAGCATCAATGTATCTTCCCTTTTGAATCAAATAAAATGTTTATTTTCTGCTATCTGCTTTGTTTCTCTCATTTTTGATTCGAGAACACCTGAAGTGGACCAACTTAGGCAAGTCCTTTCCCTAGGAGGAAATGAGAACTCTTAGCCGAGCTAAGCTTCCAGCGAAGCTAAAGACAGATTTTCAAATAAGTCATGAGCCAGTTTTTGGCGAAGCTAGCACGAAATTTCCGTAAAGTTAGAGATGTGCTTTTAGCGGAGCTAAGGCATGTTTCTCAGCGAAGTTATTCAAGCGTCGTGCTAAGTCACCACTGGACTCACGGCGGAGTTAGCCCTTAGCGGGGCTGAAGCAACGCTTCTCGGGAAGGCGCTTAGGCGTCATTTCAAATTAATTTGAAACGACTGACTGCGCTCCTTTCGAGGAGGTGAAGTCTTAGGCAATCATTAGCCTATAAAAGCCTGATTGGGCTGAAAGAGAAGGCACCATTTCTCTTTGAATTTTCAGAGAACTGCAAATCTCTTCTTCTTTCTCCTACGTTTGGAATTTCAAGAACTTCTTCAGTTCTCCAATGGCTCCCAAAAGACAAGCAAGAAAGGAGGTAGCAACTTCTACGACGGAGGGTCCTTCTCCTCCTCCGGTCATCGAACGACCTATCGCGGGTAGGGATCTTTCCCTTTTATTCAGAGGTTTTCATCTCTTTTTGAAACCAGTTTCTGGCTATCTTCCGATGAATCCAGGGCGATCAATCATGATCCCGTAATCTTAGGGAGTTCAACTCCTGAAGTTTCCCTCTTGATTTTTTGATTGGGAATTTTAAGAACCAAAGGGTTTCTTCTCCAAGCTTCTATGTGAAGCTAACCCTTAGGCGGTTCACATCCTGTTGGATGATAGGATGCAAAGTTAGCCTTAGAAGCGTGGTTGAAAAAGGACCTTAATGCCCTTGAAATAATTTTTTAAGCAGCAGTATTCTTCTGGCGAAGTTAGCTCTTGGGGCTCCTTCGCGTTGAGGCCAAGCTTTCAGAGCGAAGCTAATACTTAGATACTTTTCTGCATCCTGCCTTCAAGTGGAGTGCGGAGTTAAGCTGCTTTTGCGAAGCTGAGCTTCGGGGCGAAGCTATTGTTAGGTCAACTTCGCTCGGAGAGCGAAGCTATGCCTTAACAAAAAATTATATTCTTGTTTTAGCTTTCCTTCAGCCGATGAACTAATCATAGTTTCCCTTTGTTATTTTGTAGTGCACTATACTCCTGGTCCTCTGAATAGTCTCTTTGGAACAGTCAGGGGGCTGGATGGCAATGTTAGCCTGCAGTTTCAAGGGCAGGCTTCACTATTCAGCGAGCGGAGCGCTCCTGGTCGGGATGCACTTATTCATGCTGGGGATCAGCGCACCATGAGGAGCATCTTAACTAATGCTCCCCTTGAAGATTCTGACTGAAGAATCTATCAAAAGCCCGGCTTCATGTTTGGAGATGCAGCGCCAGACAATGATCACCAGCTGCTAGCCGGAGAGGGGAAGTAGATTTTCAAATTAGATGGTGAGAAGTATTATCTCCCATCTAGCAAGCGGCATTTTCCCTTGTCCTTCTTTCAATGTGTGACGAGGGCTCGGAAGATGCAGTGGCAAGTGACTCGGACTACTGATTCCGTTCACGTGGGAAAGTTGATAATTTCGTCCCCCGGTTACACAAGGACGGGTCCTCCTCGCTGCATATTGGGTCTACACCCTGGGAACGTACTTCCAGACATCCCAGTGGGAGAAAATCCCGCGGTGGCTCAGACTTTTGGAAATCAGTTCTTTAAGATTTGTGAAATTATCCGGCCATTGATTTCAGGACCCCGGGGTGGATTCATCCTCCCAAGGCGTGGTGGAGGGACTTGACTTTATATGTCCTTGCCCATTTTGAATAAGATCTGAAGAGGTTGGGACTTTACGAGGCCATCAGGGCGACCTGTTATGGCATTCAGATGAGCGTAGCGAACTTTTACGCCATCTTTGAGTTGTACTGCCCGGCTACAGGGACCTTCTTCACCCCTGTTGGCGAATTGGGCATGGCTTTGCATGAGATGTGAGAAGTTTCTACTCTGCCTTGGGGTCTCTCTCATATGAAGAATATTTCCCGTTTGAGGCGGAATTGGCACTTTTTGAGAAGCAGGAGCCTGCCTTGTTTGAGACTTACCGGGAGTTGATGTGCCACCTTTACATTTGCTCCAGCATGGATGGGAGCCATAAGGGAGTTTCATGCAGTTTGAAGAGTTGGGGGAATTATTTGTTCCCCGACCTGGAAGGTACTCCCGAAGCAGCTCATTGTGGAGTTGCAGAAGAAGACATCTTTCGCCGGATGCAAGAACACTCTCAAGGGGATTTGATTCTGGAAGAAGATGATGGACCCTATGAGAAAGGTGATATTCTTCGGAGTTTTCACCACCAGGCTCGTCGACCGACGTCCCGGAAGGCACTTTTGGCTGGCTTTTTAACGGTTTGGCTGAAAAGATGCGTGATGCCATCCTCATCTGGCGATGTCATTCATCCGACTGTGTTACTGCCTGCTGTTCGTCTAGTCCATGGTCGTTCTTTGGACTTCTTCCAGCCATGGTGTGCTGTATTCAAAGAGGCCTTCGTACATTGACGGAGGCTTTCTGTAGGCCACCAACAATGAAACGGGAAAAAGGGACTATCTTACCTCGTGACGGACCAAACCCCAAAATTGGTTTGCCATATACTTATTTGATGGCATGGTTCGCCCTTCACTGCCCCTCCATGATCCAGGCTGGTGAGGAGCCCCTAGAAGGTGTTCGAATGGCGCTTCTCCGTCGATTCGAGAGGTGTTCATGGTCAAAGACTTATGTGGCTGCGGTCCGTAAACTGCTGTGCCGTCATGATGTCTATAACCTTTTCTGATGCTTTTCCTACATTCGCGATGCAGGCTATGGTGATGAATTCAAGGATGTAGGGGAAGGTGTAACGGTCCCAGTTTAACAATCCTCAATTTACATAACATACACTTCATACAACCGATAAATCAAATCATTCCCTTATTTCTTAAAAATTTCAGCAGCACTTCCTTTGTAATCACTGGTCGGATATAATATCCAATACAGATATGATAATTTCGGCTAACATCAGCCTACTTATTCTCATTCCAGCCATATAACTGAATTCAAAAGCATCCACACGATCGTGAAAGTATTTCGGCTTGACATCGCCTACTTATGTAAAAACATAACAACATAAACTCTAGAGTTTCTTTCTATTCATCCATAGAGTCTCAGAAATGATAACTTTCAACTTCACATGGCATCATGTTGAAAAAAAATACACTTCTTATTACTACAACCCAATACAAGATATCTCGAATGTCCATTTGAATGAAACTACTACAAGGTTCTCCATATATATGTATATACAAGATTAATGGTCTATCCCAAGACCCACATGCATCATTCACAAACCCAAGTGTTCCAAAAATACAGGAGTTGGATTGATTCAGAACGAACCCTGCACAGCATAGCCCTAACCTCTGCCTCCAAGCAACCTGCAATAAATCAGTCTGTGGGTGGGTGAGCTCGACAGCTCAGTATGTGAGGTAGGAATAATTCAAGAAAAGATAATATCTCAACGATAGTATGAACATTCATGCAATAAGAGAAATTTGAAACAGTAAGAAAACAAAGAATCGGAGGCATCCGATAGTTTAATAATCAATACTCCAGTCTCTAAACTTTCTGAGGACGATCAGACTCTTATGATCGTACTCCTCAATTTCTTTCCTGGATTTTTTTTTTATCTTTATGTGTGATAACGTCTATGAGTTACATAAATAAACTTTCTCGTCTTATGTATACATAGTGTGTATTACTCACGTGCCTTGTATTCCACGCTATAATACACCAACCACCAGAGTTATGCCATAAACCTAGCTTATGCATTCAAATAACACTTACGTCGCAAGCCATAATTATATAACATATAATCATATCATATTTCTCATAATGCAATAACGCATCACACTTCAAGTAATGAACGGGTTCACATGCACACTTTCACTCAATATATGGTACTCATTTCAATCAATTAAATTTGTATTCTGATGGTTTCATTGTCACATATGATAACACATCCACCCTACCCCTAGTGTCACACACACACACACATTTGCATCACCATAACCTTTCATTCTCAATCATATGTAAGGATACAATTATATGTATATCATAGCACCATTCAAGTACTGCATGGATTAACCCTTGCACTTTCACCCATCATATAATATTTCACTATCTCTTGTAATAAAGCAGAGTTTCACAGTCATGCATAAAGGACAAGCATATAACACTATTCGATTTTTAATAAGCATATCTTATTTCATGACATACGACCCATCTCATACCCCGTCTTCACACCTACCAGCTCCCGCTGGCCCCTTCCTACATTTAACACACCCAATATCATACCCCGTCTTCACACCTACCAGCTCCCGCTGGCCCCTTCCTACATTTAACACACACAATATCATACCCCGTCTTCACATCTACCAGCTCCCGCTGGCCCCTTCCTACATTTAACACACACAATATCATACCCCGTCTTCACACCTACCAGCTCCCGCTGGCCCCTTCCTACATTTAACACACACAATATCATACCCCGTTTTCACACCTACCAGCTCCCGCTGGCCCCTTCCTACATTTAACACACACAATATCATACCCCGTCTTCACACCTACCAGCTCCCGCTGGCCCTTCCTACATTTAACACACACAATATCATACCCCGTCTTCACACCTACCAGCTCCCGCTGGCCCCTTCCTACATTTACATGAGAATAACACGACATGCATACACATTACATACACATTACATATACATCAACTATTAAGGTAACACACACAGTACCTGTTGTGTTGTGATATACTTTTTTCATTCATCAATCATGTCATTGATGTGTCACACATAGTCAAGTTCGTGTAACTAACAAATATATGCACGCATTCAAACATACATACTACTTGCACTCCTCATTCATTTACGACGCACCAGTTACATTCTCGATACTCGTTCTTTATACGATTAGTTCTAAACTAAGTACAACATTCCCACATATAAATTCTAATAACTTTCCCATAGATCCCACCTAAATATATTTCATCGGATCTGACCTCCCTAACAATCGAAAATGATTTTATCGAACTTCTACTTTTGATATTAGAAGGAGACACACGGACTTCCATTAAAATTTAGATTTACAGATCTTCCTGACAATATATTATATGACCCACTTAATTCACACGAACAACCGAAATAAACAGAAAATCATTTAGACACCTAAAAATTCTGCCATCTGCACTTTCGACTAGTCGACACGTTTTCAGTGGTAATTCCCAGCACAGACATTCGTTTGGGACACCGTAAGCGCGGTTGGAAAGTAGACTCGATTAGCTTTCCAACGGTATATCACATGACCTATTTTTCATTAAATATCCTTACAAAAAAACCCCAAGATTCTGGTTTCAGATCTGGACAGACTTTAACAGATTTGTATTATTATTACAAAGTGCTTTGAACTACACAATTTCTCAACTTTTCCTTTTATTTTCTCATCTAAATTAGATCATGAGTAAGTCATGAACTTAAGTATTTAGACTTTGGTCACGAAAATATTTATAAGAGCATTCATAGATCGATCACTACATGATTTATCACAAGCCCCTCTTTAAGTCACCTCCAACTTCATAGTTTAACTTATATCGTAAATTTTTTCTTCTTATCTCACTATCATGACCAAGATCTAATCTTGATACGATTGCACAATTATTATGTAAGGATGGCAAGAGGTTCAACCCTCACAAGTGCAGGAAGCTTCAAGATCCTCCATCTACTCTAAAGTTAGGAGAGATCTATAACTTGATCTCCCGCAATTGAAATGATTCACGAGTTTATGATACTAATTCCACGGTTAGGATTAATCTTTGTCTTCTAATAATAATACATTTATCGTTACTTGGACTTTTGATATGATGTCACCCAAATTTTTGACTTAACCTCGTTTACTTAATGATAACCAATACCAACCTCCGATCGATGTCGCAAGATAGAATCATGTACAATTTACAAGAGAGGATACTTCTTGATAAAATTTAAACTAACTCAAAACCATAACCCTTCTTTCCACACTATGCTTTCACATAGGGTTAGGGTTGTCACCAAGAGATTCATTTGCATGTTGTTACAAGAGAGTTACATAATTACAAGAGAAGTTCTACTATAAAAATTTACAACACCTAGCAAGTTCATCATGCATTGGCCCAATGATTCTATGAAGCATTTTATTCCAATTTAAGGAAGAACATAATTGCTCGAACATTAGTCTTGCAACTCTAAATGAGAGCTTCATCCCCATCAACTTAAAATATGAGGTTAAGAATTTTAGGTTTAAGACTTACACCAAATCTGAAAATGTATGAGCCCCATCTCTACATGACATATTTTAACATGCAACCCCCTCACCCATAAATTCTATATAGTGGAATTAACTCCATATATATTAAGATCAAATTTTTACCAATTCCTACCTTAAAGCAATGAACTTTCAAAGGATATTACATGAATAACTCAAAGGAAAGAAATTTTCATTCAATCAATAGATCCAGATCTAGGGCTTTTCCAAAGGTAAAATTGAGAAATGAACAAGGAGAAACCCACTCACCACTAAAATCTCCGATCTCCGGCTGCCCTAGCCGGCCGCCGCCGCGGCCGCGGCCCGCGGCCGCGCAGGGCCGCGCAGGTCGCGCCTGGCCGCGTCCTAGCCGCGGCCCTGCCGAGCGCCTGGCCGCGGCCCCTGCCGCGCGCGGCCGCGCCTGGCTGCGGCCGCGCCGCCTGCTGTCGTCCATCCTTGCGAGAGAGAGAGAGAGAGAAAGAGAGAGAGAGAGAAATTTGAGGGAGTGGCCGTCGGTTCCTTCAGGAGAGAGAGAGAGAGAGAGAATTGTAGAGATGAATCCCATCTCACCCACTTTACTATTTTGTTTTATTTATAAAATCTAAAGTCCTCCATGCTTGCCACATCACCCATTCTAAATTTCAATACAATCTTCACCCTCCACTTCACTTTTCCAATTCCAAGATCTCATCTCCACCATTGATTGTGTCTTTTCATGAAATCCCATTATACACATATACATGTACACTACATTCAAATATACATAGAATTAATATTCATATCCTTGTATTAATAATCATGCAACAATATTTCACCTTTAAATTTCCTCCAATAAATACAAACTAATTCAATAATTGTTGTTGATAAACTGTATAATCTCTTTAGATCAAGGATTTGAATATAATTTCAGGATTTAAATAAATTGGGGTGTTACAGAAGGGCATGCGTCATTGAGTCGGGGAGTCTTCGAATGGCTGGTTAGCATCCGGCCATCCCACTTGTTGTATAGAAGCGGGGACACCTGTTACCTGGAGCCCTATGTTCCGAGTCAGTTTGCCTGTCAGTTTGGGTATGACCAAATGTATGTAGGCAATCCAACAACAGTCTGGCCTTTATGGGGAGCCTCATCGATGGAGCTCGTACCTGGCGATTCTTCATTGCTGGCTGTACTGAGGCGCGACTGTGCATGTCGCTAAGAACTCCTAACCTTCTGACGACCCTGAGATTCTGCCAGTGGTATAGAACCTCGAACTCCACACCTACTGGATTTTCTATTAATTCCTTTGATGTGAAGTTGATCTCTCAGCGGCTGAAGCGGAAGGTCACTAAGAAGAGCGAGGGTAAGAGGGTCCGCGTTCTAGGCCTCGGGAATTCATTGCTGTTGATGATAGCGAGGCCTCGGATGCAGGAAGTCCTCGCTTTGAAGGGGATACAGGTGCTGAAGCTCCAGCAGCTGCTTCTGGTGGGGTAGGCACGGCCCCCGTGGAACATGTTGATGTGAAGAAGTGGAGGAAGAAGATCCTGACGTCCACTTCAAGCGAAAGCAAAAGGTGGATCTCGTAGGAAGAGGGTAGTGAAGAAGCCTCGTCGCTACGCTCCTACGGTTATTGCAGAGGGCGAATCATCTGCAGTGCCTCCTCCTCCTGCTCCATTAGTCCTTAAGCTGTCGGCCCGTAGGCAGACCGCTGGTAAAGCTGTTCCGGATCCGAGTAAGATCAGCTCCATTCTTACAATACACTCTTATATATTCCATACAGCTCATTGTTTACTTCATGATTCAGGAACCGAGGCGGTGAGAGACTGTAACGCCCCGATCCCGGCGGGTACGGAGACGTTACTGCAACGTATATACGCAGGTCAGAAATACCCTCACGTATATACGCTAAGCATCAGTACAGGCAAGAATCAGAGTACGGAAGCAAGTGGTGCATTATACATTCCAACATATGAGTACAATTACAAAGTTATCACCAGAGGTGATCCAATATTACATAAATATTACATCACTGATATGCGCAATTGCGAGATTACAAGAAATGTACAAGTATGAACAGTACACAGGCACTCACGAGTTTACAAAAGGAAAACTCGAGAGGCACACAGGGGGGCCTGGAAGGATAGAGCTCTGAATGATCTGCTGGAGATCCACGCTACCGCTGCGCATTACAGGTCAGCAACTGGGATTCTACAAGCTCCAAGCTCCGACATGCTCCAAGCTCCAGGACCTGGACGTGAGGATCCAGGGGAGTCAGATGAAACTCCCCATGCGAGTGGTGATACAGAAGCCAGATGGCGTGCTGAGATAAGCATATGTGTATCGATAAAATCGAATCATAATCATACATTGAAAACCGTGTCGTGAGCAGAAGCATGCAGGAGAAAGTAGACATGATAAGTGATATCAAGCAGGAAGTACTCGTGGTATGATAAGACAAGATCAGGAGGCTGGTGGAATAGGATACAAGTGGTAAAGCAGGGTATGAGCAGCAAATATAATAATAACCATAAAATCGGAAATCCGATGTAAAACCCGATGAAAGCAAACTCGGCAAAGCATACAACTGATCCATGGTTGGCATCTTTTATTATTATTATTACTCGTCTTACCCTGATGTCTAGATATGTGAACTAGCGTCCCAGCACACATATATCCACATCTGAGTAAAGCAAGGTTGTTATTGGAAACCAATGGGGGTATCAACGAACTATGTTTACAGTGGGTCCCACACATGCCCGGGACCACGACCTAGGACGTTCCATCGCTGGTGTATGGAACCGGCGGCAAGGCCTACAGGAGGGTCTTATAGAATGCCCTTATCAAGATGGTACCAAGAAGGAGGGAGCCAGCACTCCCCTCGGTCGCCTGGAGGCCCACAGGTCAGACCGGAAGTTTTAGTTGCACAACATGCCTAGTACCACTGTAAACACGAACACATATTGATAGCCGCAAGTTTCCCCCGACCCGATGCAAGTTGTTCCTTTTTATGATTTATTATGTAGTTATCAAATTTACGGGAATAGCAGGTACAAGACAGGATCAGGAGTTCAGGAGTACATGAGTACTATAGATTCAGGTCACTGTATATATAATACAGGATAACAAGTACAAGATTCAAGTCACTGCATGTAATGCAGGATAACAAGTATAGCATTCCCGTAAATGAGATAATCACAGGTCAAGTATATCATGCCGGGTGTCAAGTGATAGCATGACAGGAGGATGATATTTAGCAGGTGACAAGTCATGTCAAGAGATTGATAATAATCCGGTGGCAAGTCATGTCATAACAAGGGGCCTTGCCAAGTGGTAGCATGTCTGGTGTCAGGTGATAACACATCAGTTGCCAGGTGATACAAACAGGTGTTAAACAGTAGCATATATAAAGCATGTCAAGTGTTAACATGTCAGGTAAGAACAGGGCATGTGGTAGAATAGTAGCTGAGCACAATCAAGCGGAGCTGAGCAAGCTGGAGTGTACAGACAGCAAATAGTATTTAACACTGGAGCGTCTGGCATGATTACCGGGACAACTCGGCTTAAGGTGCGAGTAGGAATTCTGGCAGCATCTCGCCTAGACGAATCTAGTGGTAAAGTGCTGAACGCTGATCATGATAACCAGGCGGAGCTGAACAAGCTGGAGGCACAGGCAGCGAACAGAGTTTAGACACTAATGCGCTCTGCAAGGTTACCGGGACAACTCGGTTTAAGATACGAGTAGAAAATCCGGCAGCATCTCGCCTAAACGAATTTAGTGAATAAGCGCTGAGCGCTAAGTATGCTCACCAGACGGAGCTGAGAAACCTGACGATCCCAATCACGTCTCTTTCGAGATAGTGAGAGACCGAAGGCTGAATGAGAAACCTGACGATCCCAATCACGCCTCTTTCGAGATGGTGAGGGACCGGAGGCTGAAGGGTTCAGAGAAACTTGACGGTCCCAATCACGTCTCTTTCGAGATAGTGAGTGACCGGAGGCTGAAGGGTCGGCCACGCATAGTATAAAGCAGTAAAATACATCACAAGCATGGTACATAATGAAACTACCCTAATACAAGCATTCGTCACAGAGCAATACATGTCCAGTCATTGGCACTCGGCCATACACAAATGCAGGGACGCAGCCCAATACATAATACATGAAAACATGGGATAAAATACATGTCGACCCGACAAAGCGGGGAACCCAAATGGAGGCGAGAGCGAGAACACTCGCCTAAATCACGGGAAAGCCGAAAACTCTGAAATCCATGGAACTCGCGCACACGCCATAAAATAATATATAATTATGAAGAGAGAGAAAGTGAAGAGGAGAGAGAAAGAGTTAGAGAGAGAAACCTAGAGAGAGAAAGGGACACAGGGAGACGCGGGCTTATGAGAGTGAGACGCGGGGGTCGCAGACGCGGGAGTCGCGTCGCGGGAATAGCAGACGCGGTAATCACAGACGCGGGAGTCGCGTCGCGAAGATGCCACAAACGCGGGGTTCGAGACCCGCGTTCAAATCAGGACGCAAGGAGAACGCGGACGCGGTCGTGGGTTCCGCATCGCGTTAGCACGAGGAGATCACAGACGCGGGTATTAGCTCCTCGTCGTGTCGATACAATAACGCGAAGGCCGCGTTAAAGAGGATGTCAAGATCGCGAAGACTCGCGTCAAGGATTGCCCGGACGCGGGGGTGGGATCCGCGTCAAAATAACAGAGAGGAGAGAAAAAGTTCAGGAGAGAGAGATTGAATCAGGAGAGAGAGAGAGAGATTGAATTAGGGGAGAGAGAGATTGAATTAGGGGGAGAGAGAGAGAGAGAGGATAGGAGAGAGAGAATTCAGGAGAGAGAAAGAGAGGGAGAGAGAGATAGAGAACAGGAGTGAGAGAGGGAGCAGGAGAGAGAAACAGAAAGAAGGGGGGCTGTTGCCCCCCGGCTCACACACAGCGCCCCCTCTGGGGCGCTCGGCCTGGCCGCCGGCAGGGGGAGTGGCGCCGGCCACTCCCCAGGAGAGAGGGGGAGAAAGAGGGGGTTGTTGCCCCCTCAGCAGAGAGAAAGAGAGGGGGGCTTGCCCCCCTCTCAGCCCACCACAGGCCAGGCCGGGCCTGGCCTGGCCTGGCGCCCCTCCCTGGCTGCGGCCAGGGGGGCGCGGAGGCTGCGCCGGCCAGGGGAGGCCGGCGTAGACAGGGGTGGCCTCCGGCCACCCCAAAGAGAGAGAAGGGAGGGGGCTGCTGCCCCCTCCACACCAGCGCACAGGGGGGCCAGGCGGCCCCCCTGGCCGCGCCCAAGGCCGCTGCGTCGCGCCGGCGGTGGTCTGCCCACGCCGGGGCGCCGGAGGAGGGAGGAGGTCGGCGTTGATGGTGGTTGCCGTGGCCGAATCATGGAGGAGGAAGAGAGAGAAGGAAGTTGGGGAAATTGATATGTGGAGAAGAAAGAGAAAGAGATAGAGAGAGAGAGAATTGAGGGAGAAATTGGGAAGTGAAGTGAGAGAGAGGGAGAATTTAGGGAAGAAAGAGGAGGAGGCGACGGTCGCTGGCCAGGGGAAGGAGAAGAAAGAAAAAGGAAAATAAAGGAAAAAGAAAAAGAGGAAAGGATAAAGAGAAGGAAGGAAAAAAGAAAAAGAAAAAGAAAAAGAAAAGGTAGAATGATTTGATGGATGGATGGGAGAGGGATGGGGTGTGGTGGTGTCGCCCACGTGGAGGGGAGTGGGCTGAAGTCGGTTGGAGGGAAAAAGAAAAGGGAGGAAAGAAAGAAAGAAAGAAAAGATTAAATAATAATATTATAATATGGCCGCGAAATATCGACTGTTCCAGAAAAATCCCCAAAAATACCCAGAGGTAGAAACCGTCATCCTGAAGAATAATATGAAATCGTTTTTCAGAAATAAAATCCCGTTTTCAAATTAAAAATCCGGAAGTCAACCGCCGATACCGGTCTACACCGGGTCGGCCGGATTTTGATAAATTCTGAAAAATCCCAAAAATGTATTAAAGAATAAAATATGATTTTAAGAAGTAAAGTGAAAGTGGAATTTAGAAATTCAATCCCGATTGTAAACTAAAATCCTGGAATCAACCAGCGATACTGGCCGATACCGAATCCGGTGAAATTTTCATAAATTCATAAAATCCTCAGAAAAAGTATTTAGATAGAAAATGTGGTTTTAAGAAATAATGTAAAAGGCACTTCTAGTAATTCTAATCGGTTTATAAATTAAAAATCCGGGAGTCAGTCAGCGGCACCGATCGACACCGGTTTTGAAGATTTTCAACTTAATTCAGGAAAATTTCAGAAAATCATAGAAAATCTAAAATATTGAAAAATGATATCTAAAACTAAAATCGGTCAAATCTAAATAGCAAAAAGACCAAATCGAGTAATACCCTAGGATCGGGTCCTCGGTTCAGACTGGGCTGACTCCGAGTCCGTGAATCCGGATCCAAGACAAAACGATCATAGAAATAATTCATAATAAAAAACAAATACAGGAAGTAAATCGAAAAATACGATCGAAAATCTGAATACGCAACTAAGTACGTATTCTGGGAGCGGGGTGTTACAGAGACCCAAGAGCTGAGGCTGCCAGAGAACATGGGGAGCATTATGATCCCCTGTTCACTTATAGAGAAGGCGATGAGGCTGGCTATTTCACCATCTCGGAAGAATCTGGAGGTGATGCAGCCGATGTAGGTCCTTCGGGTGCTAGGACTTCAAAAGAAAGTCCCGTAACTTCTAGCTCTTTTGGGTGGACCACCGAGGGTTCGACGAGTAAAGGTGGGCCGGCCGTCCGTGTTAACTCTGCCAAAGACTTTCCTATGGGTCCTGAGGGGACTGATGCCGTTGTCGAAGGACTTCAGAGAGAGATTGCGGCCAAGGAAGTCGAGATGATACCATCTTTTGGTAGCATTATGCGCTTTCGTGAGTAATTTTCTTCTGATATTCATTACACCTTGTTTAAATAGAATCTTGCTACAGGTGTCCCGCCTCTTGGTGCATCGACTTCGAGAGAGCCAACCAATCTTCCAGAGGGGACCGGGGGTGAAGCAAGTACTTCGATCGCGGCGGATGCTGCTGAGCTGGAGGCCTTGTATCACGGTTTACCTTCCTATCAACCTGAACCGACAAGTGGAAGGGCGATTGAGGAAATAGTAGTCACGGAACCATCCTCGCTTCCAACTATATTGGTAAGTGAGGTGCCATTGGTTTTGCCGGTGCCGCCTATTTTGCCAAGCGCGGAGCTGAAAGTGATTACCAGTCCTACTTCTCCAACATTGGTGGTTGAGCCAGCTCTCCCGAAATAGTCACTAGTCCTACCTCGGTTGGCTAGTGTACTGGTTTCAATGAGGACTCCTCCGAGATCACCGACGACCCCTCATGTTGCTGCAGCCAGCGCTTCTATTATTTCCTCCATAGTTACTCCAGTGAAGGCAGTGGAAGCTCTGTCTTCAGGGGCTGCTCGTTTGCCGGGAGTAATTGAGGCTGAGAATGAATTCGTGGCTGAGTTAGTCGATAGCTTTTATAAGAGCTTGAAGCGATCCATTGCTTTGGTCTTGAAGGGCTCGACTACCTCATTCTCTGCTTTAAAGGTGGTCCTCTCCCGAAGCATTGACAGTATCCGAGACTTTGGAGGGGATGACCAGGCTGCCACATTGGAGCTTCTGGTGGATAGACTCGAGAGGGATGTGGACGAATGGCGTCGCCTTAGCCATTCAGATCTGGAGTCTTCAGTTAACGAACAACTTGCGCATCTTGTTGCTCAGATGCATGAAGCTCATCTCGCCGCTCAAGAAGCTGCTAAGGCAATTTCTTCTGATTTGAAATCCTTGGAGACAAGGAAAGTAAAGCTCGGGGATGCCATAGACGCTTCTAGCAGTGCTTTTCTTGACGCTGAGGATAAAATTAAAAAGGCCAAGGAAATGATCAGGAAGGCTAATCTTCTTTTGTCTAAGGCTGAACCAGTGCGTCTTGAAGAGACTGCCCGGCTTGAGTAGCTTAAGGCCCAGAATGACGAAGTCTTGCGGTAGGAGGTAACACAAAGGGCAACCTTGGTTGAAATTGAAGCTTGCTTGGCCCAGACAGCGAGTTTTAATGAGACCGAGTTGAGATCGCAGGCGCTTATTAGGGCTGCTGAAGAGAGGAAGACTAGGCTGGCCACTCTTGAAGAACGGATCAAGTCCTATGAAGCACCTTCGTAGCTTGTAATCTATTCATGTATCCCTCTTTTGGAATCAATAAAAAGTGATTTTATTTGACTCCCCTGTCGCATTTTCAACTTGTTTTATCTTCTAAATTCTTACTTTCAAGTTGTATTGCAGCCCTTAAAAGGAAACGAAATAATGATATAACTAATCTAATCAGCGGTGATAAGCCGAGAGAGTTAGTCATACATTTGAGAAAATAGTCCTTACTGGACTAAAAGATGAACTTGGCTATCTGCCAGTTCAGAGGTCGCAATGACGTAACCGATTAAGAAGCCACCAAGCTCAAAATTTATCATTCAGAGGTGACGAACTGGACATGATGACAAGGAGATAGTCCTTGCCGGACTGAAAGATGAGACTTGGCTATCTGCCGGTTCAGAGGTCGCAATGACATAACCGATTGAGAAGCCACCAAGCTCAAAATTTTGTCATATGATGACAAAGAAATAGTCCTTGTCGGACTGAAAGATGAGACTTGGCTATCTGCCAGTTCAGAGGTCGCAATAACGTAACCGATTGAGAAGCCACCAAGCTCAAAATTTGTCATTCAGAGGTGACGAACTGGACATGATGACAAAGAGATAGTCCTTACCGGACTGAAAGATGAGACCTGGCTATCTGCCAGTTCAGAGGTCGCAATGACGTAACCGATTGAGAAGCCACCAAGCTCAAAATCTGTCATTCAGAGGTGACGAACTGGACATAATGACAAAGAGATAGCCCTTACCGGACTGAAAGATGAGACCTGGCTATCTGCCGGTTCAGAGGTCGCAATGACGTAACCGATTGAGAAGCCACCGAGCTCAAAATCTGTCATTCAGAGGTGACGAACTGGACATGATGACAAAGAGATAGTCCTTACTGGACTGAAAGATGAGACTTGGCTATCTGCCGGTTCAGAGGTCGCAATGACGTAACCGATTGAGAAGCCACCAAGCTCAAAATCTGTCATTCAGAGGTGACGAACTGGACATGATGACAAAGAGATAGTCCTTACCGGACTGAAAGATGAGACTTGGCTATCTGCCGGTTCAGAGGTCGCAATGACGTAACCGATTGAGAAGCCACCAAGCTCAAAATTTGTATAAGATTTGAAAGGAATTGTCAGAGGTATATTGTTAACGTGACAACCAGAAAAGTCCACTAAAGACTGAGTGGGACTCAGAAACTCGCTGGGGAGCTAAGAAGTGAATCCCATAAAAGATCATATGTCAGAGGTGTAATGTTAACGTGACAAAAAGAACTTCGTAGGAATTCGAAATCAATTTGTCAGAGGTGTAATGTTAACTTGACAAAAAGTTATGCCAGAGGTGTAGTGTTAAACTTAGCATGAAAAGGTCTCGTTTTCACTGAGAAAATCGAGGGGATCACTATCATAGGTTTAATGTTAACTTAACAGCGAAATGGATTCCAGAGGTGTAGTGTTAAGCATAGCATGGAAAGATCTCGTTTTCACTGAGAAAATTGAGGAAATCACTGTCATAGGTTTAATGTTAACTTAACAGCGAAATGGATGCCAGAGGTGTAGTGTTAAACATAGAATGGAAAGATCTCGTTTTCATTGAGAAAATCGAGGAAATCACTGTCATAGGTTTAATGTTAACTTAACAGCGAAATAGATGCCAGAGGTATAGTGTTAAACATAGCATGGAAGGCTCTCGTTTTTACTGAGAAAATCGAGGGGATCACTGTCATAGGTTTAATATTAACTTAACAGCGAAATGGATGCCAAAGGTGTAGTGTTAAACATAGCATGGAAAGATCTCGTTTTCACTGAGAAAATCGAGTAGATCACTGTCATAGGTTTAATGTTAACTTAACAGCGAAATGGATGCCAGAGGTGTAGTGTTAATATAGCATGGAAAGATCTCGTTTTCACTGAGAAAATCGAGGAGATCACTGTCATAGGTTTAATGTTAACTTAACAGCGAAATGGATGCGCGGTATGAGCGATTTTGGTCAGAAGTGTAGTATTAACTTGACCGAGAGATTCATTTACTATTAGAGGTGTTTGAACATAGCAGTAATTCGAGTGGATCTGTTGTTCTTTGTATGTGATTTTACCATTCCATGGATAAGAATTGGTAAGTGATTTTGAGAGGGAATCAAATGGGAACAGGTCTCTTAGAATTTTTAGCAAATCCTCAGCTGTCAACGGGTTTGATATGCCTTTACCAACTACCGTTTGAGTCAGGCTAGCCATGCTATTCCCCTCAGTATGATGAGTTGTTGAGGACTTATGTTGGGCTTAAAGGCCAACATTTTCTTCTATCCTTAACCGTTAAAGGTGTTGAATCATTTGGTTAGTGTATGAGTAACCTTGATTCTCCTTTGAGACAACTAGTGTACGATCGGCTCTATACTGGTTTACGGTCGTATGATCTCGGTTGGAGGAAAAGAGGGGCGCTCCTTCTGCATATCTTGGATTCGAAGGTCTTGATCAGAGGTGTAATGTTAACTTGATCATGAGAAGGATCATTATCAAGGATAATACTTCTTTAAGAACCTGTCGTTGATCGGCATCATGAGTAAATCACCATCTGAAGTCATAAGGCGATATGTTCCGTTTGAATAGACTGTTTCTATTACAAACGGTCCCTCCCATTTGGGCTGAAATTTGCCTTTTGTTTTGTGTGTCATGATCATTGGTCGTCTGATGGCTAAAACCAAATCTCCTTTCTGAAAGACTCTTTGTTTGACTTTCTTATTAAAGGCTTTTGAGATTCGAGCTTGATACAACTCAATGTGCTGCTGAGCTTGTAACCGCTTCTCATATAGGGCTTCGAGCTCTTGAAGACGCAATCGATCATTGTCCTCTGATGTGATCTTAGTGATCAGAGCGACTCGTAATGACGGCATCTGGATTTCTAACGGTATGACTGCTTCACATCCGTATACCAGGAAAAAAGGCGTATTACCTGTTGGGGTCCGAACCGTGATTTGGTAGGCCCAAAGACATTCACTAAGCTTCTTATTCCAATCTCCGTTATTCGAGGAAACGAACTTTTTGAGTAACTTAATGATTATCTTGTTGAATGCTTCCACCAAGCCTTTAGCGGCAGGATTATAGGCAGTTGAAGTCACATTCTGAATTTGGTACTTATCGCAGAATCGATAGAATACCTGGCTTGCAAATTGGGGACCGTTATCATGGAAGATCCGCCTAGGGACACCAAACCGATGAATGACGTGGTGTTTGATGAAATTAACCACGTTAGAAGTTTTGACTTCAACCAGTGGTATAGCTTTTGCCCACTTTGAAAAGTAATCAGTTATTGCTAAGATAAACCGGTGACCTTTTGTTGAAGAGGGGCTGATTGGCCCTACGACATCGATTCCCCATGCTTCAAAGGACCATGAAGCAACAGTTGGGTGGAGCAACTTCGGAGGCTGGTGTATGAAGTCCGCATGAATTTAGCATGCTTTATACCTTCGTGCATAATGGATGGCATCGGCTATCATGGTTGGCCAATAATATCCAAGCTTGTGCAATCGATCTTTAAGTTTTGGACATGGCTGATAAGCTCCGCATATGCCGTCGTGTGCTTCTTTGAGCACTTCCAGCGCCTCTGAATTAGAAAGGCAACGGAGGAGGATACCGTCGTATGAACGACGGTAAAGTGTCTTTAGAGTTGGATCATAGTGAAAACGGAGAGACCTTCGTCTGATAGATGCCGCTTCTTTAGGATTGTCTGGCAGTAGACCATGTAGAGCATAGTCGATGAAAGGAAATCACCAATCTCTCGGCTCAAGATCCGTCAAAATATTATAGACCTATCTGGTTCTTAATATATGCTTAGAGCAGACAAGGTGTCTAGTCGCCACTGTAAGGTGATACTCAGTGTCGACTGGCAAGGCTAGCGTTGTTGCTAATGCAGCAAGAGCATCTGTCTTAGTATTTTGAGATCGAGATACGTGCCCGATGTAAAATCCATCAAACAGATTAGCCATTTCGATGACTTCGTGATAATAAGATACCAAATCCTCGTGACGGACCTCATATTCGCCTTTAACCTGATTGATAATCAGTTTTGAATCGCCGTAAGCTTCAAGGTAGCATGCCCCCATTTCGTGGGCGAGCTGAAGACCAATAAGTAGAGCATTGTATTCTGCCACATTGTTGGAGCATGATTCCGTCAGAGAAAATGCTTAGGAAGGACATAGTTTTGTGGAGAGATAAACACAACCCCACACCGGCAATGATCTTGCCTTTAGGGCCTATTCGTGATGCTCCATCAAAAAACATCTGCCAAACTTCATCCTCTGAAGTTATATTAGATTCGAAGACTTCATCTAGAATATCTTCATGAAGTCTTGAGCTTTCCGGAATCGGATGAGCAGCTAAGAACTCTGCAAGGCCTGACCTTTAACCGCCTTTTGAGGGATAAAGAGCATGTCGTATTGAGACAAAAGAAGCGCCCACTTAGCTAATCTTGAATTCAATGATCTTGGCTTCGTCATGAGGAGACGCAAAGGGTTCACTCTGGAAATGACATGTATGGTTTGGCCAACCAAATAATGTCGTGTCTTCTGAATGGTAAAGACAAGAGCTAAGCACTCCTTCTCAATATGATTATAGCGAGATTCTGCCCCTATCAGAGTCCTGCTCAGATAATAAATAGCCTGTTCGTGACCATTGTCGTCTTTTTGAGCAAGCAGGGCACCAAGAGAATGGTCCATACCTTTCACATAAAGTAAGAACGTTTCCCTGATGTGAAAGCTACTAAGACTGGAGGTTTTGTGAGATATCTCTTGATATCCTCGTAAGCTTCCTGACAAGCTTGATCCCATACAAAGGAAACACCCTTTTTCATGAGTCGGGTGAACGGTTAACAGTGGCCCGAGAGATTTGCGATGAATCTTCTGATCATAGCCAGTCTACCTTGTAAGCCTCTAAGTTCTTTGAGATTCCTAGGTGGATGAATGCTCTGAATGGCTTTGACTTTGTCTGGGTCTTGGAAGTTTGCTCCTGAGATTCCAACCGTCGACGAAGGTCATCATTACCGTTATCAGCCATATTCAATGATACTCTATCCATTCGTACCGAGCTGACTGTTGCCAAAGAGGCATACCCACTGTCTTCGTCCTCCTCATCAGACTATTGGACTAATCCTTTCATTGGTTCTGGTGAGGTTACTACAGTTGAGGAAGATGGCTGTTCATAACTGTAGGGTATTCAACCCTAGATCTGGTGTTTCGGAAGACACCTTCTTCATGTACTAAGACTTCGCCAAGGCCTGGGCTATAATCCGGATCTAGGGAACTAGAGGGAGTGGCATGCAACGCTCGTCTGCCCCACCAGCTCCGTCCCCTTCCGATCATATTAACGGATGCAGAGGGTAAATATTACGGTACGCTCCTTTTGCGATTTTTACCAGAGTTTGCACTGACAGTCGATCAAAAACTGATCGTTGGTGTGGAGGGGTGGCGGGGATTGGTCCTAGCCGGCAATGGACCGAGTGGACTATCACCAACTGACATCCCACTTGTTGACAACAGGAAGGAGAAGTTTGGAAAGATTCTGACTTCCGTTTGCTTGTCAAGAATTCCCGTAAGTCAGACCCGGCCGGGCCTAAACGATTTAGCGCAGAGGCTCTGTTGGATTGCACATAGGACGATGTTCTGCTCTGTTCATTACCGCAGAGGTAGTTAGCACTAAATAGTGCCTTAGCTCTACCTTCGCGGCTAAGAACTTTGGGAATGTCCTTGGGTGCTGAAGCTGCATAAGCACCGCTGTCAACACTTAGGGACAATCCCTTAGCTCTGCTACGAAGGGCGAGCTTAGTGCTTGATGAACTGGGGAGCGAAGCACGCTGTGGTGCTTTATTCGCTATATTGCTGCGAAGGTGATTAGCCCTAGATAGTGCCTTGGCTCTAAATTTGCGGCTAAAAGCTTGGGAAATGCCCTTGGGCGCTGAAGCTGCATAAGCACCGCTATCAGCACTTAGGGGCAATCCCTTAGCTTCGCCGCGAAGAGTGAGTTTAGTACTTAGAGAACTGGGGAACGAATCACACTGTGGTGCTTTGATTCCAGCTTCGCGGCTGCGAAGATCATGCGTACCCTGAGATACTGTATCAGGCACACCATCAGTAGCTTCGCTCATCAGAACGAGGCTGGCGCGAGGAGTTACTGCTCCTGGATTAGGCGAAGGCGTGGTCGTCATCGTAACTTCGCTGCTAACAGTCTCAACGAAGCAGGCAGACATCTTGCCTTTCTCTTCGTGAGAGAGACGAACTTGTGGCGTAGCTACACCTGAAGCTTCATACAGAGCCTTCTGCTTTGGCCTCCATATCTGCTTTGAAAAAGGAGACTTAGGTTCGCAGGGAATCTGACTAGCCACACGCGAGGCTGGGAGGTGTTGGAAGGATTCTGCTTCCGGTTTCTGCTCCGAAACCTTGGCCATCGAGACCTTTCTATGCTTTCGTGCATGGAGCATTAGACCACCCCTATAGAGGAGTTCTTCGAATTTTTCCTGGTCGAAGTGAACGTTTTGGTTTTCGAAGGTAACAGGCTGAAGATTCTGACCCTTGCATTGCGGGCCTGCTTCCTTGTTGCACCAGAAGACCGTGGTAGGCTCACAGAGAGCCTCATCTGTCTTCACAGAGACTTGCTTCGAAGATTTAGCCAGAGGGGCTCTGGCCACACCGACTTCCTTGAATTCAGAAGTAGACCCGAAGGTCTGTTCATCGCATTGCGACACTTGATTCTCAACGGTGGAGAATTTTATCCCCAGCGGAGTCGCCATCTTATTTTCCATTGATTTTGCAAAGGGGAAAACTTACAAAAAAAAGGGGTCGAGTAGCTAAATTACAAGTAACACAAAAGATTACAAGTAGATCTTCTCTGAGATTCTAGAGAAGTGTGCCGTAGGAGTCTGGTCAGCGCGCGACCACTTTGTCCCTTTGACGATGCTGTCGATGGGATTTCCTTCTCGCCTGGTTCGGGGAATCGGAGAACAGATGGTTGGTAGAACCCTCTTATTACTTCTCAAACTGCCTCAACTTGGGAATTCCTTCTCGCCCGGTTCCAGAGGTTCCTTAAGAGGGAAGAAGATCTTAGAGTATCAGCACCCTGATTAGAGAAGTAGTTCTCTGAATTCTTGAAAGCAAGAGAATAGATCTCTGTTTTTCAGCCTCTCTCTGTGTGCGTGTTTTTTTGCCTCCTCTCTTTGTGCCTGCATAGGGAGAGCAGGGGTATAACTGTCCCTTAAAAATCTGAAAACAGATTGAGTCAATTTTTTTAAATCTGAAAAGTAGCCTTGCCGCGAGGCTAGAATCAGCTTCTGCGAAGCTAGGAATAGCAGGTAGCGTCGATCTCCTGATCTGTTTTGATTCTTTCCAAATAACTGAAAGATCTCCCCTGATCTTCTTACTTGTTTTAGGAGAGTCAAGAGATTATGGTAACCAACTGCCAAATTTGATCTCAGATTTGATCTTGATTGGATTTGATCTTGAATGGATTTGATCTCATCTGGAGATTTGATTGGTCAAGGTAACCATAAGAGACCCGCAGCGAAGCTGCCACGTCGAGCTCACAGCGGAGGTGGAAGGAGCATCTGGTGAAGTCAGAAGAAAGCTCTTCAGCGGAGCTGGATAAACATCTGTGGCGAAACTACCGAACATCCTTCTGCGTGGTTGCGTATGGCTTCGAGCGAAGTTAACTCTCTGCGGAGTTAACTAAGCACTTCAGGCGAAGCTGTAAGTTAGCTCTCCGATAGAGCTTTGAACAGCTTCAAGGCGAAGTTGGACAAACTTAGCCTCTCAGGTGAGGCTATCCCCTTGGGCTCATGTGATACTAAGTGTTGAGCTAACTTAACATTTTAGACATGCTTAGGTCTCTTCAAAGACAATCTGGGCTCACTGTCTGCTTCACTGGATCAGTAGAGTCCAAGTTGCTGATTTGTCCCTAAGAGATGGGTACAGAACTGGTCATCAGCTTGTCCGTCACTTGTCTTTTGTAAATGTCAACAAGTTTAGACATTGTTCAGGCTAGTCAGGAATCTTGTCTATTTTAGAATGTCAACAACCCTCTTCTTCTTCAAAAACCACCACCTCATCCCAATCTCACCACCATCACCACCACAACAACCCCCACCCTCCTTCCACTTCACCATCTCCCCCAACTTCACAAACACCATCATCCCCACCTTCTTCTCCTTCAAAATTCATCACCACCATCTCCTTCAAATTCCTTCTAATTCTACCACCATCACCAAATCCAACACATCCCACTCCTCCACCACAACCCCCATCACCTTCTCTTTCTTCCCACTTCTCAAAATTCACCATCTTCTTCATTAATCCACCACTAAAACCAAACACCACCACCATCACCTTCACCTCCACCAATCTTCAAAAAACCCCAACACCCTCCTCCTCTACCTCCTCCTTGGGTGGCCGTCGCCGCCTTGGGCGCTGCCTCTGGCGCGGACAGGGCCCCTGGCCTTGCCATGAGCAGGGGGCTTCCCCCTCCTCTTTTCTCTCTTTCTTTTCCTGGAACTCCCACTTTCTTTTGATTTCCATCTCTCTCTTAATTCTCTCTCTATAAAATTTATATATTTATATTTTGGTGTTCCAGGATTTTACGACGTGCTCTGAGATTTATTAGGCGAGTGTTCTCGCCTTATTTATTGGGTCTCTCCGCTTCAACAGGTTAAGTTGTATTTTGGGAATTCCTATATTTATTACCCCGTTTGTATCTTGTATTTTATTTTGTACGTGCGATTTTATTTGTATTCATGTGAACTATAACATGTGCTGGTATGTGGCCGAGTGTCCGAGACTGTATATGTACTGCTCTGTGACGATTGCTTGTACTAGGGTAGTTCATTTCCTGCATATACTATGCCTGTGTTGTATTCTATTACTGCTTTATATCATGCATGGCTGACCCTTCGTGGTCGTTTAACCTCCGGGCTTAACCGCTCTGTGGTTCTATATCAGCTTTCGGGCTTAAACCCTCTGAGTTTTCTAGCTTCATCGAGAGCCTAGCTAAGCCGCGTGATTGTGTAATTAACCTATTGGACACCTCGTCAGGCACGACTTACTACGCTCCCGCTTGGCTTGAACCCCTGGATTTTAATAGGTATACCGAGTGCATGCAAGCCGAGCTTAATTGCGTAGCCTCGTCGGGCACGGTCTAGTTATACACCTGCTTGCTTAGTAATTCCGTTTACCCGTTTGTCGGTTCTTTTGCCTGCTAGCTATATTCGTATGTGTGTTGTTGGTTCTAACATCTCCTGTAGGTACATACACAACCTCTGGGCTTAACCTCTCCGAGATTTATTAAAGTCCTATGTACTTTCTAGCTATGCCTGGAAAGGTAGCTTAGCGCTCATTGTTTTACCAAAAAATACGCCAAGGTGAAACTCTGCTGGATTTTAAACCCCATCTTAAGCCAAGTCGTTCCTGAGTTCCACCGGCGCTTTGGTGATAAAACTATGTTCGCTGATCTTATCCCTAGCACTGTTTTGCTTCGCTTAGATGTTGCTTGCCCGCTTTCCAACTTGATAATTCAACTATTATTTTTTTATTGATAGTTGTGAAGAGATTGAAATATTTACTTATACTATTTTTCAAAAACTGTACCGTTTTCCTATCCTCGTACCGATCTCCTGTATCGGTACCGTTTTTCTGAATTCGTACCGATCTCCTATATCAGTACTATTTTCTTGTACTCATACCGATTTCCTGTATCAGTATTATTTTCCTAATTAGTGATATCTATTATGCTTATTACTTGACAGTTACCACTGGACATCTGACCCCCTGCATGCTATAACCTGACACCTGTTTTATATCACTTATCACCTGCCACCTGACATGTTACCACTTGGCCTGTGATTATCATATTTACAGGAATCCTGTCTTGATATCTTGTATTATATACAATGACCTGAATCTATAGTACTTATGTACTCTTGTAACTTCCTAACCTGTCTTGCTCCGTAAATTAATACTTACATAATAATAAACTAAAAAAAGGACAGCCTACATCAGGTAAGGGAGAAACTGAGAGATTTCAAGTGGTGAATATGCTTACAGTGGTATCAGTTATGTTGTGCAACTAAAACTTCCTGTTCTAGCTGAGGGCCTTCATGTGACCGAGCGGAGTGCTGGCTACCTCCTGTTACATTCCTGAATGGGCATAATATAAGACCCGCTTCGTGTAGGCCTTGCAGCCGGTTCCGTACACCAGCAACGGAACACCCTGAGTCGTGGTCCAGGGCATGTACGGGACCCACTGTAAACATAACTCGTTGGCTTCATCATCAATTTTCAATAACAATCTCGGCTTACTCATATATAAATGTATGTGTGTTGGGATGCTAGGGCACATACCTAGATATATGGGTAGAACGAGTAATAATAATAAGATATTAATCAATAATTCGTCGTGCTATTTTATAATTCGTGTTGTATACATCAGATTACGGTGAAATGAGGTATATGGTATATAGATGAGAATTTCCTTGTTTGAATTATTCCTTCGACGTACTTACCTCATGAAGCCGTAATCTGGGTTGTACTGCTGGTTTTGCCGCATTTTCTTTCATCGGGTTTTAATTCAGATTTTCGATTTTATTATTATTATTATTATTATTATTATTATATATTCCTGATTTACCACTTGTGTATTACTCCATGGATCTCGTGCTATTTCCATATTGTACGCAGTCTGCCTCTTGCTTGACAATATACTTGTACTACTGTACTTAACCTTCTGACTTGCTTACCCTTGGTTTTATACAGATAATTTGGTTACTGTATAATCAATGCTTCTTACTGATTCATACTGTTCTATTTAGCTATTATTTTGGATAGCTCAGGTTGTGCGTACTCAGTCGATGGAAACATGAGGTATATGGTATATAGATGAGGGTTTCCTTATGGATTATCCCTCGAGGTATCAATCTCATGAATCTATCTTCTGAGCCCATACAACTGGTTTTGTCACTTATGTACATCCCATCACTTGATATCTCATTCATGTTCGGGTGTGTATGCTCACTACACGATTTTCAATGCATGTTTTTGATTCAGATTTATCGATACATGTATGCTTATCCTTGCATGCCACTTGGCATTCATCACACCACTTGTTGGGGAGTTTCTAACTCCCCTGATTCTGCATATCCAGATCCTGGAGCTTGGACCGTGATGGACATCCTGTTGATCAGAGTGGTATAGCGGAAGCGTAGTGGATCAGCGGAAGACTTGTCCGAGGCCCTATCCTTTTAGGCCCCCTTGATCGTCTCTCGTGTTTTTTTTTGTAACTCGTGAGCGCCCTTTGTACTGTTTATATTGTATATCTCTTTGTATTCACGTATTTGCACCTATCGGTGATGTAATATTCTTGAAATATTGTGTCACATCCTATGATAACTTTGTAATTGCACTCTTATGTTGGAATGTCTAAAGTACCACGTACTTTCGTATTTTGATTCTTACTTGTACTGATGCTTAGCGTATATATGTAAGGGTACTTCCGACCACATATATACGTCGCAGTAACGTCTCCGTACCCGCGTGACCAGGGACCAAAGATAATATCCTCAATGTAAATTTATTTAAGTAGCATATCATTATCCTTGACTTTCGCAAATAAGGTGCAACTAATTTTACCTTTAGTAAATTATTTTCACAAAGAAAATTAAAAAGTCTTTCATACCACGTAAGTGGTGCCTATTTTAAACCATAAAGAGCTTTCTTCAATTTAAAAATATGATACGAAAATTCATGATTTTCAAAATCGGAGATTGTTCAACATACACTTCCTTCGCTATAAAACCATTTAGAAAAGCCCTTTTGACATCCATTTGAAAAGTCTAAAATATTTAAAACTTGCGAAATCTAGAAGCATTCTAATAGCTTCTAATTGAGCTACTGGTACGAAAGTTTCATCATAGTCAACTCCTTCTTTTTGATTATAACCTTAGATAACAAGTTTAATCTTGTTTCTAGTGACTATGTCATGTTCGTCAAATTTATCCCTAAACACTCATTTAGTTTCAATTGTGACACTTTTGGGGGCTAGGAATTAACTTTCAAAAATTTTCTATCAAAATAAATTTATTTTTCTTGTATTGCCATCAAAACTCACTGTCAAGTACATCATTTATATTTTTAGGTTCTGCTTAAGATAAGAAGGCTAAGTTATCGCATTCGCTTTGAGTTTGAGCTCTAGTGTTGACTCCTCTTGATGCATCACCAATAATTTGCTCATTGAATGATCTTTAACAAATCTCCAAGTTTTAAGCAAATCGTGATTAGAATTTATCGTTTCTTACTCTTGAGGGGATTGAAGATCCTCTCTATCTTTATTGGAGTCATCAAGATTCACTCTTTCTTAACTTAACTATTTTTGTTTCCTTTTTATAAAACTAAGAAAATAAATATTAACTAGTTTTGATAATTAAAAGAAAGAAATTTACACAATGCTTCCATCGTTGTCCCTCTCTGTGAATCATGACCCGTTAGCCCTAGGCTACACGGTAGCATCGAAGACCTAACACTATTTTAAAAGTCTGTATTTTCCTGTGCAAGTTTGGATCGATCATCGAACCTCGTAAATCTTGGTCTCTCTCTTTGTGTGTGTGTTTGTGATTTAAAGTTTGTGTTATTGACATGCTCAAGTCCCAACAAGTGGTATTAGAGCTCTAGGCAACACTTGGGCTACATTTGGTGGATTAGATCGTTGATTGGAAGCTTAGATTTTCTGGATCTGAAGCTTTTGTTGGATAAAAATCGGATTTTTATCAGATAAAAATCGGATTTTTTTCAGATGGGATCTTGTCTATAAAAGTACACCTAGAGGGAGGGTGAATAGGTGTAAGGCTAATCTAATGAAAAATGATGCGGAATTAAAACAAATTGCAACACACTTAGTGTAACCAAAGAGTGTAGCCGAATTCCCAGTGAAGGGCTCTGGACTATCTTCTCTAAATTTCTCTAAATAAGAGTTGAGGTGCTATATAAAGCTCTCTTGGTTCAACACAAGTAAGGCACACAAATAATACCAAGCATATAAGTATGATATGAACAATATGAAATAATGCAAGGCACAATATAAGAGAGAGAGAGAGAGTTTAGAGATAGTAGATTAATCACAAACATCGAGATATGTTTCGAGGTTTGAGCCACTGCTCCACGTCCCCGCCTTCACACAGAAGGATTTCCACTATATTATCCACACAGGACTTCCCACACGGGGAACCTCCACTGAGGATTTGGGTAATACAAACTTAGAGTACACAACTCCTCTCTCAAACAACACAACCTCTTCACAAGAGGCAAGGCACAACAACTATCACCTCTACACTTAGAGGGATGGGTACTTAGCCAAACAACAATCACCTCTCACTAGAGGGATAAGGCTTAAAGCCAAACAACAATCTCAATCACCTCTACACTTAGAGGGATACCAACACAACCTCCACACTCACCTCTACACAAGAGGGAACTCAAATAAAAGAAGGTTTATAACTCTTGGTGTCTCACTAAACACAAACCAATTTTCTTCACAAAAAAGATCCTAATAGATAGGATAGATATGATAACTCAAGTGTGAGAAAATAAAGAGTTTGGAAAACAAATCACAAAAAAACTCTGGGGAAAACTTCTAGATGGCTATAGAAATGAAGAACAAAAACCAATTCCCAAAGACTCTATTTTTCTTTGATTTTTTCAACACTTTAAAACAAATAAAGATAGATCTTTATAACCCAAAAACTCTTTGAAAACTTGTTGTTAAAACACTAGGAAAGATAGAAAATTTTCTCTTGAAATTCTTAATGAAATCAGTTAAGGAGAGGGCTATTTATAACCCTCCAAAAAATCTGCCCATTGGCAGTAGGAAAGGGTAGAATTGCCCTTCCGGTCGACCGGCCAATGGTCATTTTTATGACCGTTGTGCCTCCGGTCGACCGCCCGGTCAACCGGGCAAAAGCCAACGGTCGACCGCCCGGTCGACCGCCCCCCCACCCGAGAGTAGGGTGCTTTCAGTCGGTCGACCGCCAGTCAGTCTGACTGGGGTTTTTAGGATTTAAAAACTTAGGTATTTTGATTCCAATTAAATCCCATAAAATCACAAAAATTTCACAAAAAAGTTCTTTTAAGATCTTTGAAATACAAATATGTGTGACTAAATTCAACACATATTATAAATATTTGAACCATTTTGTGATATAGAAATTTGGTATAAACACAAAATCGGTATTTTTCAAAACTTGAATTTTTGAAATGGAAAGCCGTTTTCTCCAAAACTCATGTAAATACAAAAACATGATATTGAAACAAATTTGAAGCATATTGTATATGGATAAAATCCAATATACATACAAGTTATATATATCTATGTTTTTGACATAAAATCTAAAAACCGGTTAAACCGAAAACCAAAACCAACAAACTTTAAACTTGGGTGTGTATGTGAACTTGAGCATATTAATACTATCTAATCTTTAAATTGATCTAAACATACTAAACTAAACACAAAGCGAAGTCTTCTTGTCTCCAAGCTGACTCGATCCAAATGCGATCCAACGAGCTTGACTCCAACGAGTACTAGATGCGATCTTGACGCTCGAGCTCTTGAATCAACATGTGAAAGCTCCAAAACTCCTTTGTTGAAGCTAAACACCTACTAAAATCTTGATCAAATATCTGAAACTAAATATCACAAGATTATTAGTAAACTATAACTACATGAGTTAATCATCATCAAAACTAGAGTGATGGGCCTCTGGGCCAACAATCTCCCCCTTTTTGATGATGACAAAACTCATGGAGTTATATATGCATGGATTAAAGTTAAGCTTCATAGAAGCTCCTCCTTAACTCATACATAGCAATAAACAATAAAGATATTCAATGTATGCATAAAACAAATAACATATATATGCATAAATGAAGAATACTTTTTGCATAACACAAAACATATATGCTTTGATACCAATTGAAAACAAAACATATGTGCTCTGGTACCAATTGAAAAATAAACATGCATATAAATGACATAAAACTGTATATATAAACTCTCAAATTCTTTTCTCCCTTTTTGTATAAAACAAGAAAATCATGCATAAACATGCATATATAAAACTCCAAATTTCTCTCCCCCTTTTTGTCAATCATCATCAAAGGGGCATAAATAAACTCAAAATAAATTTTCTCCCTTTTTGTCAAATCAAACAAGAAGGATGTATATGCGATATACATTCATGAAGATGAGAGACGTAAAGTTAACTCCCCTGCATACATACATTACATGAAGAAGAGATGACTGAACCCTAATCACATAACGCATAATATATAATGTATAAAAGGAGATGTGAAGCTCCCCCTACACACGTGTAAAACATAGAGAAGAGAGGTCAAGCTCCTCAATATGAAATACACTTAACATGAATCTATATACAGAAAATATGTTAAGCTTCCCTTGCATATAAGTAATACATGTCAAAACAATGTGATACCAATTAAAAAATATATCAATTTATGATAAAGGTATACATTGAAACTTCATGATACCAATTTATGATACTAATTGAAAATACACAAAAATATTTTTAAGATACCAAGTGAAAGTAACAAAAATTTTTAAGATACTAAAAGATACCAATTGAAAATATCTTGATACCAATTAAAATGTCTTGTAAGTCTTGATATCAATAGAAAATGAGACATTGTATGTTTTTGATACCAATTGAAATATATATATATTGAAAATCTTGATACCAATGAAAGTAACAACCAATTGAAAGTAAAAATCAAATTATTTTAGGTAAACATAACTCATATCAATATAAATACCAATTTAAAATGAAACATGATACTAATATTGAAAATGTTAGTATATACCAAAATAAAGTATTTTTCATCATAAAGAATGGGAGTAAGATACCAATTGAAAATAAACTTGATTGAAAGATACCAATTGAAAGATAAAACATAAATTTTCTCCCCTTTATGAAATACCACTAAAAATAATGCATAAGCTTGTATAAGATACCAATTTGAAAAATAATTGACATTAAAGAATAAGTCAAGCTTAGCTTAAATATAATTTGTGCTTTAAGATGTAAAGATATAGTAAGCACAATCAAGTCACATATATATGTATGATAATGTAAATACCAATTGAAATTGATACTATTTGAAGTTTGAAGCATACATATATAGAAAACACAAATATGAGTATACAAACATAAAAATATCAATTGTGATACCAATTTGAAATATAATGAGGATCAAGTATATAACTCACACTACCTCCATTTTCATGCACATAAAAAAAAAATTTCAATTTGAACATACAAGGCATGGTCGCCCATCCAGCCACCCTTAGAAGGAAGGGGTTTTCAAAATATAAATTTGAAAATAATTTTGTATAATTGAAACTCTTTCAAAATAAAGAAATACGCAACTAGTTTTATGATAATCTTGAAAACTAGTACGAAGTCCTTTAAGTAAGGAATAAAATAAGTATATATCCATGAAAACATGAAAATCACTCAATAATTGACACTCAAAGTCTATAAAGCACATATAAGACTCATGAAAATAAAGTCATGAGAAAACATCAAGTAATGCGAGTGTATAAAGTCATGTAATCAACAAAATCATAGAATAAGGCATTTAAGCTCAATTATGAAATTCCTTCTCAAACACATGAAAATCATCAAAACGAAATAGGCTTCAAGGTATAGGTATGTTTTGTCTAAACTAGAAGTATACATACATATCCCAACACAAATGAGTCCATAATAGAATTTTGCATAAAAAGCAAGTGACTCAAGGGTATACATGTATATCTTAAGGTTTTGATAAAATTGACATATACATGAAGTTAAATACATTTTTATGAAAAACATGTACAAAATGGGGAATACAAGTCAAAATGCACGAATCATCAAAACTAAGTTATACTAGTACATCTAATGGGTACAAGTGAGCAATTAAACACAAACATACAAAAATCAAATGTGGCTTATTAGTTGTACAAGTATCTACACAAGTTTTAATGAAAACTACATCTTAAACATGTAATCAAAATATGAGGCATAAAAACATAAACAAAAACCAATATGATCATTAAGTAAATGCACATGTCTTAGAGTTATGATATACACAATAGTTATACTATACTGAGAACACAAAATATGGATCCATATGAACATGGGTGTATCTCAATTACTATACATGTATGTCATAAGTCTAAATCACATGGCATTTAATAACAATCATGAAAAACTAAAACATGCTAAAATCAACAATATGAAAGCATGTAAACTAAATGGGAGTTAGAGATAGTTATCAAAACCATTAGGACACATCTCTAGATCTCCAAACCATGGTGGTCCTCTCACCAAACTCTCCTTAAAAGTGATGCATCCCAAAAATGTCACCATATAGCTTGGAACGCATTCACCTCAATGCACCAATGCCCTCACTTCAAGCGAGAGCCCACACCAACATCAAATAAAATAGGAGTGACTTTTGGTACCCATACCTTATTGGGTCCATGGGGGTTAGCACCTTTCCTAACCCAAACAAATTTATTTGCAAAATTTACATTATTTACTCTATCATAACAAAACCTTGGAAGGTGGCCCTTACGTCCACAATATATACAAGTGTACATATTAGCATACATGAATCATATGTGTGAGCATGATGAGCATGTGTATGCCGTGTATGGTGTGCATGCATGTGAGAGCATGTTTCTTGCGAAACATAGATTCCAACCGTGTGTGATTCATGGCACATTGGCTCAAAGTGGTGCCCAAACAATCAACACTTTTCTTTAATACACAAATATCTTTTTTAATACTTGAAGACAAAGTGGAGTATGCAATAGGCACACTAGATGATGAAGCATGGCAAACATGTGAATCTAAATCATTTTTCAAAGATTTATTTTCATTAGAAATCAAATCCATTCTTTTGAAATAGAATAATTTTGTTTTTCAAAGAATCATTTTCTTTTAAAATAAAAATAAGTTTTGAAGATAGAACTTCATTTTTTCTTCAAACTTCATCACAATTATTTTTACCTTTTAAGATTTTGTTTTCATTTAGGTAAGATCAAGTTGGGATTTCAATGAGTCCCTTTCATTTGAAATCTCATCCCTTTCTTGCAAAGCCATGTTTAGTTTAGAAAACAAATCCTTATTTTCTTCTTTTAGTTTAAAGCTTTTCTTTTTCAAGAGTTGATATTTTTGTAATAGATTTTCACAAATAAGAGATAGTTCTTCATTTAATGCATCAGCATCAACATAATCATCACCGGAAGATCTAGCACTATCATCTAGTTGAGTTTCCGAATTTACCTCAAGGGAGTCATTCCCTTGGACCATGTAGCAATGTTGGTCGGACTCATCTTCACTAGATTCCTTCTCCACAATGTTTGACATTTGAAGCTTTGGAGAGGTCAAGGTGTTCCACACTGCAAAGGCGAAATCACAATGAGAAATCATACATAAATATTCTTTGCTTAATGCTTGCCTAAGTGCCTCTAGGGCTTGTACATTGGCCTCTATATGCTTGTTATTATCAAGATAGTATTTCTTGGTAGTAGTAAGGTACACATGCATTCCTAGGGTGTTTAGGTACATACTTCATTCTAAGTTCCACATATTGATGTTAGAACATCAAACATAGAAGGGGTAAGGTAATCCATGAGTGTGTGTAAATAAGTATGTGTGCAAATGCAATCTAGATTAGCTAACCAAGATCTCACTCCTAGTGGTTAAACCTAATATCAGGAGCG